>JAQQZY010000009.1:26091720-26107742 GCA_030068375.1 Ostorhinchus rueppellii | reverse complement strand
AAGTTACATTTTTGGGGAGGTGCGCGCAAATGTCTGCGAGGGGGGTTGAGGATATCTGCGACGTATCTGCGAGATGTTGCAGTCAAGCTGGGTTGGGGCATAAATAGGCCTTAACTCGACGAAAGAACAGCGAAGATGATAAGAAGCAAACATCCCAACTTGGTCCGTGTCCATGTCCAGTCTCGTTGTGATTTCCTCCTCTGCTGCCGCTTTGTTTTGGTGCTTTCTGTTAGTGACGTTACTACAGAAACAGACGTGATTTGATGACGTCGTCGCGAGGTTCTTACAGGGCCATGACTGTAATGGAGACATGACGCCTGACAGGACCAGGCCAAGTCACAGCCCGGTCAAAAGTACTTTCCCCCCAAAAAGTCCCGGGACCAGTGTAGTGGAAACGCACCTATTATTGCTCCTTGTTCCTGTTGTCTATTATGCGAAATATACAGTTTCCTTATTTCTCCACACATGAACGTACATATAAATTGATCTAATCTTCTTCCTATTGCGCTTATTTGTTTTACTTGATTAACACATAAATTTTGCCACATTTCCCAAGCGTTGAAAATTTGTACGGTTTCAATTCAAACTGTAAATAAAACAGCCTGATGGAAACAAACTTAATGAGTATTTAAATAGGATTTCTACAGGTATCAGGAAATCTAATTTAATGCCCTTTTTAATGCCACTTTAAACAAATTTAATGCCCATCTGCAGATACAGATATATACACACACACACACACGACCGTTTACCATAGACAGGCTTTAACACGGTTCTGAATAGTTTCTCCTCCATTCACTTCTGCTGAAAGCTGCATTTTCCCATTTTTCTGACATTTGCTAGTATTCCTTCCACTCTTTTGACACGGCATGAGGATGCTTACAGCATGTTGCATTCCAAGCATTCGGTGTTGTGACTTCATGTATCAGGCATAAACAATAGCCAATTAAAGGGTTCCATCTGTCAATCACACAATACTTCCAATTAAAATTAAATGTTTATATAATCAAAATAAATTGTGAATAACAATGCTTTTCTTCCATCAAGTGTAATTTTTTTAATGCCTCTGGACATTGAATTTAATGCCATTTAAGGCTTTGATTTTCACAAAATCTATTTAATGCTTTAATGACCTGCAGAAACCCTGTTAAAAAAGAAACTTCTTTAGTGTTACAGCAGATTTGGGTTTTTCATTTTACACATGATGAACAGCGCTAAACTAACTTCCAAATAAACTTTCTGATGACATAAAAGGACAAAAAAATAATTCACGGGAGAAAAGTATGTAATGTGTGTATTTTTGCACAGACACACCAGTACATCATATGTAGTCGCACACACACTTCTATGAAAGAGCTCATTGTTGCAGCACACCTGCCTGGTCTCCATCACGACCGCAGCAGCAACATGGAATCCCATGTAGGATTTTTACTTAATCCATGTCCTGCTTGTTCCTGCATTAGTCTGCATGTCATGGTGACATGTAGTCCCGCTCCTGCCAGGCGGATTGTGTTCACGCAGTGTGTGTGTCAACGTATATAACACATGTACAGCTAACATCTACTGCAGCAGGAATGAACAACTGAGGTGAGGATGTGTGAGGACACAGGGGTCAAAGGTCTTCTGTGTCCCATTACATTTATTTTGTGTTTATGAGGGTCACGCAATATTTTTGGTTGATAATACTCTGACCTTGTGTAAAGATTTATCTGCTCAGTATCTTCATATGGTTTAAATATTCATGCTGGAAAAGGAGAAAACAAAGAAAAATACCACCAAGTACTGTTTCATTTGGTACTCTCGGGACTGAAAGCTGATGGAAACACAACAGCTGAGGTTGTTAAACACTGTGGTTCTAATAATTATAATGTATTTACTGCAAATATTGCAGTACTAAAATAAATCAACCAATTCTAATGTCTTTAATCAGAAATTGTTGTGATCATTGAATTTATTTCAATAAAGTTTAATGGGAATTTTAATGGCCTTTTACTTTGAGGTAATTCACTCATGTTTTTCATTTCATGTCATCATATGACATTCTGGTTGCATATCGCGGGCATTTTTAATATTTACAGAATTTATTTTTTGAGGGAACATTACTGAAATGGAGGTTAAAATGTATTATATGTTAGTGTTATGTAAGATTTAATTTCAAGATCTCAAGAGGCACTTTGACGAAATCCTGAAAATCAATCAGGTTCGCTCTGAAAAGAAAAATTTTATACAGACACACTGTCTGCTATAGCCGTGACAAAGGTTTGGTTACTTTTTTCAGTCACTGCATGGCATGGACTGCGTCATGTAAATTTACATTGTTGTCCAGCCACCCTGAAGCTAATTTACCATGGTTTAAGTTTGAGTGTAATCTCTCCTCCTGTGTCTGATGGACATAAGATTTTTCAACAGATTTAAAATGTAAAAGAACAAGACAAAATCCACAGCCCTGCTTATGTGTTTAAAGTTTATGGAACAAAAATTAATATCAGCAGTTTTATTAATAAGAGATTAGGGTGGTATAAATCATTTTTTGTGATCATATCCCTTTTCAAATGTTTATTACAATGACTGACTTAAATGTATAAGAAGGTATAATACATAATTTATAAATGACAGTGATGCTTTTTTATCAAAATTTAAGTTAGCACAATAAGAAAATATTCCACTTTTAAGATATCCAATCACTTCAAATATTGCTGAAGGGATAAAAATTAATTTTGTGTAATGTAAGTATAGTTTGTGATGTACACTATGGTCATTTTTGAATTGAGTGTGAATGGGCCTTGATATGCTTTTTTAAATGTGATATTTCTTGTATGATACACAGCAGAAATTATCCTCATGTCAAACCATGCTTGCATAACAGTTTTCACACTGCATTGTCTATATATGCTGCTATTGTCTGCATTTCATTGTGAAACACCCTTTTGTCACAAATACAATGAATACAACTTAAATATTGAATATTTTAATGTCAGCATTTTTGCTTACACTTTTATTTATACATGCTGGATTCTCTCTATATTTTCTGGTCACATCAGTGGTCAGGATGGGGGTTGTAGGCTAGGGTCAAAGGTTAAAAGGATAGGTCCATGTTTGTTTAGTAGCATTGTCATGGCCTTGGAGGGTCTGACCTCTGATGCTCCGCGTGGAGCAGCATTGAGAAGGCACACATGGTGAAACTATCTACGATGCATGTGCATGAGTGTGTGTGCATGTGTAGAAATCGAGCCACAACCGTCTGAGTCATGCAAACACATCAAAAGGCACAAATAGAAAAAAAAATCCCCCAAAAACTGACGTGAAAGTCCCATCCGGCCGCTGAGCGTTTTTAATGGACTGTGGATACTGGTCTCCGGTGAGGGGACTTGTCTGTTCTGTCTGAGGGGTTAACGCTGGTTGTAAAACCTGAGGTGGATATTTCCCTTTCAAAGATCCTTTGAAGAGGAACAAAGGGCTGAGCCTGTCGTGGAGATTATCCTGTTAAGCCATGGCCGGCCTCGCCCACCCAGGATGGCTGCAGACTGTACCGAGCTGTCATATCAGCGGCAACATCCACTCCATGCCGGCCCAAAGGCTGGAGGAGCATGCACATTAAGGGTATTTGCACAGCACCCCTGTCCAAGGGGTCGATCCCCCTCACATTATCCATGTTCTTGGTTTCATATCACAATTTGCCTTTGTGGGAATAGGAAGAGGCAGAGACACAAGATGATGACGACTCAACAGGCGCAACAAATCCCATAGCTGAAAAGATAATTAGGGCAATAAATTTTTTTTTTTTTTTTTTTTAAACAAAGAAAGTTATGTTACATGTAGTCTCAAAGGGTTTGAGGTTGCTGGACAATCTGATAGATGCATGGGGTGAAACTGCAAAAACAATGACTTGATTTGCATCAGGATATAAGAAATGTCTTATGCCATGTTACTGTGCTTTACCAGTAGTTCTTGTTTGAGTTGATTCACCTATTTTGGACAATTAAAGATAGCCTAATTCATGTTTTACTCTGTAGCTATAGAACTTTGAAGCCTCTCTAGCTCTAAGCCAATTAGTTTTTGTTTTGTTTTTTTGTTTTTTTAACTCAGCCTGCCATTCCACAGCTGCTTTGATCAAGATACAGGCTAATAAACATGGTGCACTACACCTAAAAACAAAAAACAAGTCACTATGTAACAAATCTCAAGTTAATTATATTTATATAGCCCCAAATCACAAATGTGGACTATGTTTGTTAACCTCAATTACTCTTAATATTCTATTATTTAATTTAGGTGCACTTTTGTGTACTCAACTGAAAATAAAAGTTCCACTGATTAACAAGTAGGGTAATGTTTGCATTTATGTTGGCTCTGTGGTTGCACAAACGGTCAGAGAGTCTGCAAAAATATTTAGATTGAGATATGTAGTCATAATTTCAAGCAGAAAACGGGTTTTGAAGGTTCCAATTAGTCCAATCTTGTTTGGAACAATCCTTCAGAATTTCACATATGAGTTATTAAAATAAAATCTTAAATCGGTAAATTCCGATTTTGTATTGGTTATGGTTAAAATTTTATTGGATAAAGTGCAACACCTGGATAAAGCTACTTTATTAGACAAGAAAAATATCTTCTTAAGTACAGGAGACTGTCAGTGTAACCTAAGAGGAAGGTTCTTCTTAGACATAACACTAGTTGCTGTCCTATACTGACATGGACCTAGCTACCACTTCTATGCTGATGAAACACAACTGTTCAGTTATAAGTTGTTGACTTGATTATCTTCGATGATTCCCATTCCTTATTTAAAGGTCCTGCATGTTTAGCAAATCTGAAAGGCATCTAATGGCAGAAATGGAAAATACTAAATCAAAATTGCATGTTTTTTCTTGTTGAATAATCACACAAAATATAACTCACTGTATATTTAACATTTTAGAATGAGCCATATATTCCTCCAGAAGGAGTCCACCATGGTGTGGTGCAAGGTTTCCAGAGTAGGTCCTGCTGAAAATAAATTTGATGTCCACTGCACTTTGTGGAAGACCATTGGGGAATAAAAGCATTTGCTGAATGTGAAGTCAAAGTACCTAATATATGAAAAGTGGTATGCCATTTCTTAAATTGCATTCATTATTGTTGAAAAGGTCTTAAATCTAACTTATTAAAACCTGCAGAAACCCTGAATCACATGCTTTCAATGTTGTTCAAAACAAGATCTGCAAAATCCATTTTAAAAACAGCACACTCTCATTAAGTCAAACTTTGCCAGGTCTCTCCATAACATGTTTAGTGGTGTTAATATCGACACGATACCCCCAGTTTTTCTTTTGCTTCTCTTATGATGGTGCTACAACAAACATCATCGGAAACCGTGATCTTTGGCCAGCCCAGACATATTAGTAACACAGACGGCTTGTCATTGTTAGGTCCCATTTCAAAGTGTGTGGATTTGTTAGATAGGATATCATTTGAGGTGAGAGGTCTGAGCCATTAATAGAGATAATGAAAGTCTAGAAAGTCGCATGTGTGAGCGTCTGTACAGTATGGAAGTTGGGAAGATGAGAATGTGTCCATCTTGCTGCTCGTCTCATGGAAATTTAAGATGTGTGGAAATGTCCTGAGCGGGGAATGCAGATGATAAAATGTCTGTGACAGTTTTATTGTGATCCGGGAGCATCCTTAGCCAAGACATCAGTCAGCCTGGCTCGACAGGCTCTCACAGCTGCTGTTATTTAGACGACAATTCACGACCACCGCACCGCCAGGGAGATTTGATCTGACTGGCCTGAGTTGGTGTGTAGGGGTTTACTTGAACATAAATAACTGGGTTTAATGAGGCCTATGATTTTAATATCTCCAGGCTTTAAACATAACATCTGCGTGGCCATAGTGTGCCTGAAACAACACAGCTTGGTTTACGACAACAAAGACGGTTATACCAAAGTTGCCGAAGCCTGTTTACACAACGTGATTGTGTTCGGAAAGTTTTTTGGTCAGTAAGTTTGCGGTTACACACCAAGATGCTAGCGATGGGTCTTTGTCGACTGGAGGTTTGTTTTGTTTTCCTAATACCAACTCCTGTTGAGTCCATAAATAAATAATTGACATTGATATACCCTCTGTTTGGCTAAGCTGCATTAGATTTAGCTAGTTTTGTTTAGGGAGGTGATACCTAACATTTGCTTCACAATCTTGTCTATGCTCTGTCTGTGCTGGAGCATCACAAAGATAAGAAATATAAATCCTGCACTGACTGAAAATGTAATAAAAGAAAGTGCATATATTTTTTAAAGGTGGAGAGATACTACACAAGGCCCCCCATTCTTTCAGTGCTCAATCACAAGAGCAGTTCTTAAATTAATGGATGTGCACTGAGGTTGCATATCCATTTTCACTGCATGATAACACTCTCCGTTTCTGATTCGCTGAAATAGTTTTTGGATACATCAGTCAGCACAGTCTGATGTACAGACTCAGGAATGTGTACAAACATATTTGTTGAATTTCACAAAATGCATATTGAATTCAGATTCAAATTCAATACATTTTATTCCACAGTCTGACCTCACTGTATTTTTATTTAAAGGGATGTTACATGTACACGTTTGTCAACAACCCACTCATCTATTCTAACAGAAAAATATTCTAATAAACAGTAGCATCTCAAATAATAACTTATGCATTTGTTAATGTGTGATCTGACACAAGCAAATAGAAAAATGTTCATAGTAACTGACATTTTGGATCATAAAATCAAAGAACAGGTGACACCAATAACATTAAGATTGTTAGATTTAAACGCCATTCAAGTGAACTAGTATCCACATTTCCAAACTAAGAAATTGATAAACTTTAACGTAATTCAGCCTTTTTTTTTTTTTTTTTACATCACTCCACCTGTGTTTTGTGTCTTATGAAGTCTAAATTTCTCCTAAGAATAAGACTTGTTGAAATCACTTTTTGATTTCATATACCTGGGTTTATCTGCATTTTAAATTTTAGCATGAGAAGAACTGAAAATTACAACCATAATGTTTTTGTTTTTTTTTTGCATGGGACCAGTGGAAAGGTTGGTGGATAAAATGAAAGTGCAAATAATGAAGATGGAGAAACACTTAGTGGCTTCTCATGCATGTATAAAACAAACTAAATTACTATCATTCTTGATTTTCTACAAGAAATAAATTAAGTGCCATACATGAGAAACAGAATCTACTATGTATGAAGAGCTGAAGACACAAGAATCACCAATTAATGTCTGCATAACTGATGAATAAAAACCCACATTTTCTTCTGCAGATTTTCTGAAAATACACTTAATAGTTTCAATACATTCAATGGAAACTTAACTGGTGTGTGCGACCAAGTTCTCCAAGACATTAGCTGTTAAATGTGTTGAAATGGGTGAATTCATTTTAGTGAAAGATGGCTGGGGTGGACCCAAATGCAGACCTGAGGCTGGTAAGATTTAGTGATTTTACGGTGAACAATCAAGCAAAAAAATAAAATAAATTTTAAAAAAGCATACAAAATGAGAAAGTAGAAATCAAAATCACAGGGATTATACATGCATACATCCATACATATGTAACTGCTGTTTGCAGAAATGTACAATGGTAACATTTTACTGGTGTGGCTTGAATAAAGACTGAACACACGCCATGCTTCAGGTGTCACAGTGATCATTAGGAAGAAAGCCACATGTCCTGACTGGGCATCTTATAGGTTTATCTAAAACAAGTTGTGTTAAGAAGAGAATAGTCCATGCATGTAAACACAGCACTGATACAATGACAGATGACTGAGAGTCTGAAACGCAATCTCAACAGGCCTAGAATAGACACTTGCTGGCACTAAATTAGTGCCTCCTTTCCCCACCTGACCATCCACACACCGCATGTGTCAGTCTCCTCACCCTCTGGCATCTTCTGCCCTCTGGTAACCTAAGGCCAGGGAGAAATAACCAGGCTCCGGGTCGAGATATCGGCTTACGCCTACCACTTCAGACAGGACAAATATGAAAACTGCAGATGCATTTGCCCCAGCAGAATGTCAATCAATCAGAAACCAAAGCTCAAAGCGGAGTTTCAGTTTCATTTGACAAAATGACATGAAGAAGAAGAAGCAGACTGAGGTTAAGAAATGTGAAAGGACTAATGTGTGCAGCCGGTGGAGGGATGTGATCGATACATTTGGACCAGAGCCCAAATTAGACTGATGTGTCTGGGTCTGAGAGACGAAAGGGCAAAGAGTGAAAGTAATGTGTGGAGGGGAGGGGGTGTGGGTGAAAGTGATTTAACAACTATCTGGTAATGCGTCATTTGGCCTGTAACTGTAATAAGTTAATATTCACTATTTAGATAGCCTACATACACATACAACAGAAAATACTAACTACATTAATAGAAGGCAATTCTTTCTCCACTATTTCCCAATTTGTGACAGCACCTGAGCTTTACCTGCCAAGAACAATATTTAACTTCACAATTTAGGCTCTAGTTCATTTTTCCCCACCAGTATAAAAAATGTTCTACAGATATGGACTCGTGAAGAGAGCATGTTCTTTGGCACAGCAAATGAATAGTCAATGGATGAATTTAAGATGGAACAACCCAAATACAAGGTGCTCTCCAGAAATTTGAGCTAAATCCACACAAGTATGATTAAAATCAAAATTAGTTAGAACCAAGGATAAGCGACATAGGCCATCAACCACTATCAAAGTACATTTATCCACTTATAGTATTTCAGACTTCAGATCTATGTACTGTGCATTTTGGAAATTTCTTTCTTTAGACAATGAACTGAACCAAAACACAGGTTTACCAACATGTTTCAGACTTAAATAAAAGAACTACAAGTGAAAAACATATAAAATACCATAGAATATCTGAAACACTGGGAGTAAATGACGTGAAATTGGTTTAACACTCCTACGGCACATTCTACATTATAAGTACTTTTATTTGTTACTTTAATGACATTTTGTTGATGATAGTCATGTAAAATATAAACACAATTTTTTTTAATATACAAAAAATTGATTCTTTCACTAATTTTTTAAATAGTGTGTTTAAAGAAACAACAGGGAATGACAAACAACTCAATCTCAGAAATTACACTCACTCAGTTACATGTGATTATATCAAATCATCTGCATTATTTTGTGCTTGCCAATGTACTTCCAGTCCTAAATTTGTTGAAAATATCTTTTGCACTTAAAATCACCAAGAAGAGAATGAGGTGGATGGAACATTGACGCTACAGATTGGAGTTTCCATCCAAACTGGCAGGTGTTTTTACTTTTAGGGATGTAAAGGGGCTTTGGATGTGGTTACAGACAGGTTGTAGTTGGTTTATACCTACTGATCTTTTTTGTAGTAACCAATTTTGTTTAATTTATCTACCCAACAAACAGTAATTCAAGCTTGTAAAAAATATATATATTCTGTTGAAATAAAGCAGTGTTGGGATTCACATTCATAAAACAATTTTGCTGATGAAATTTAGGTACAAATTTCTGAGTGGGTCTTGTAATAAAGCTTTTTTTTTTTTTTCCAGAAATATTTTACTTGTTTTGTACAAATTCCACCATTTTTTGTCATCTACAAAATTATCTCAGCCATCAACTTGTGATTATAGTACATATTGTAGCCTGTAGATCAATCCTGCAACAAAGGCCACATATTGAATTGTACACCGAAGCGCAAGGCTCTACTCCTTTCGGTCTCTTTAAGTCGCTGACTTTACCACTCAAGAAGACATTAGCACCCAACTCTCTGAGTGGCAAATGGAAGAGAAATTGTCAGTGGCAGGGGCGATGTCAGCGGGCTATGGAGAGGCAGTTATGAGAGTGTGAGAACTGTTGTTGATTGTTGAAGGGCAGACGACGCCATGACGGCCTGTTTGGATATTTTGTGAGCGGTAGATAAGTGGGGTGTCAATGACAGAGTGATGTCTCTATCCGCCGCCAAGAATTTGTCAAGATCGTCACCCAAAAGAGGAACGTGGTGCAAGGAGCAGGGCCTGCCATTTCAGTCTTACACTCACACACAGCTGTTTAGTCGTTTAAGGCGAGCAGAGAGGCCCAAGACCTGCAGGGAGGCTAAATCGAATTTTCAATTACAGAATACTTGATAACTGTTTATAAATTTCTTTAGTACACTTAGTGAATGCCCGGTATGCTGGTCCAGTGTTACCACATTTTTATGCATGTATGTGTAGATATGTTATTTAAAAATGTAACAGGTGTATTATGTGTGCGAGTGTGTGTTTGTATGTGTGTTTCTGGGTCAATCCAAATGACTCCAGGCTCCTAACCCCTCCACCGTCCCAGTAATGCAGACACACAGTCTAAAGGCAGCCCTCTGTCCCGTGTCAGGAGCCCGGCTTCTCACCATGACCTTTTTAACACCTCCGGGACCCCAGCAAGCATCTGGGCAAAAGTCACTTTCTACAGCGTGCAAGAGCATGATCCCGGTGGCCAAGTGACGGAAGTAATCTGAGGCAGCTGAGGTATCCGATTTCGCTAACAATCACTGCATTTATATTGTGTTGTACTCCTGCAGTGATCATTAAACCTGTTCAGTTTCTTCTGCGGTGTTTAACTGGATTTCACAGTTGGTCTCAGTAGATGGAGTTACTGTAGATTAAGTGCGATGGAAACGACTTAGAACCCGATGGTGACTTGATGACAACTCAGTTCACGACATTTTAAGAGAAGATTACGGAAAAGCTATTGGGTGTTAATTTTATTTATTCATTTATTTATTTGGTGAGCAGCTGGAGTTATGATGTTGCCTAACTCAGGGATATGGTGAACCAATGGCAGTGTGGTTGGAGCATTCTAAGGAGGAAATCATTGTTTCATTCGCCAACAGGCTGGACCATTTATTGCATGTCAGCACCATAGCGCCCATCTCTGTAAGATGAGAAAAAGTAGCCTCATCTCTTCTGGTTGTGCGCCATTAGATCTCATTCATTCATTTTCTATCCCCGCTTTATCCTCACTAGGGTCACATGGAGCCTATCCCAGCTACTTAAGGGTGAAGGCGGGGTACACCCTGGACAAGTCGCCAGTTCATCACAGGACTGACATATAGAGATGAACAATCACTCTCACATTCACACCTATGGGCAATTTAGACTAACCAATCAGCCTATCAGTGCATGTCTTTGGATTGTGGGAGGAAGCCAGAGTACCCGGAGAGAACCCACGCAGACACAGGGAGAACATTCTATTAGATCTCATTTCAGAAAAAAAAATAAATCCTACAGTCAAAGAGGAGTTTGAATTAAGCATCAACTACACATGATACTTTTTCACCTAATCCTTGAAAAAAAAAAAAAAAGGATGAAAGATGTGGAGGTAATGGCTGTTTCAGTGTTGGTGACATTTATCATATGCAATTAGAAAAACATTAAGCGGTTTCACACAAAAGTGGACATGACTCCTTCATTTGTTGTAACATTCAGGTTTTTTTTCTCCTTTTTGGTTCATGCAACTCCAGTTGTGCAAAAAGGACTTTCCATTGCAGTTTTATGCAAAAACCTTTCATTGAAAAACAAGACTTTTGATGAAATTATCATTTTTCCAGGAGGCAATTTTTTTTGCGCAATTTGAGAGTCAATAAAAAAAGCAACTAGTGTTTGCTCTTCTATAGCAAGCCAATTGTGAGTCCTTTTAAAAACCATGTAAAAGGTTTAATTTCCCTTACAACTGACCAAGTGGACTGACCAATAGGTAAAAAGACACTGACATAACCATACCACTAACATGGCTAAAAACAACTGCTTAACTCAGCTCATGGAACATTAGAGTGAACTGAGTGTCGCTGCATTCACCCTCGACTGAGCTACTTCCACTATTTGGCTGTGTGAAGATCTATAAACCTCAAAAATGCAAAACTAACCAACGCGGCTAAAACACACATTCTTGACTCATAATATTTGTGTAAAAAAAAAAAAAGTCACCAGTTTCCAGTTCCTTGGGTTTTCTGTCTATACATTTCAGTTATACACCATCATTTTAGTGAGGGAGTAGCAAACACAGACATACAGTACAGTAAAAGTAAAAAGTTGTCAACAAACAGGTGTAGTGTTGGTCCCTGAGCTGCTGTCCTGTCCCGTTCTAATGAAGCAGTGTGAGCCTGCCCCTGACATGCCGTCCTGTGGTGTGTGTGGGTTCAGTGTCTTGCAGGTCGTGGAGAATCTGCGTCCTGGGAGCTGCTACAGGTCTTGTTAACACAATGAGCAGCAGTCAGGGACAGTGTTTGTGCAGGTGGAAGCCCCTGCTGTCAGAACACACATAAATCTGCCAAGGGAGGGAGACCATGTGTAACCTGTGCCTCAGCCAGGACGGACATGTTTACAGTCACAGAACAGCGCTGTGACTGACCACACTGAGTCTGAGCTGGGTCAAACTCAGTCTGGGCCACTGATTAAATGTGTTACCAGGCACTCTATTCATATAAGCAGAGTAGCTGTCATTATATTCAATCTACGAGATGTTATTAGAACATCCCACCCTCAGGCCCTACCTTTAACAGCATAGGGAGAACTGTGAGTCCAGTATGCATGTTGGACTGTTCCTGTATTCAACAGTTTAAACATGGTGAACATGTAACCACTACCATTGCAACCTGGTGGATGTTAGGTTGAAATGACTATGGGACTGAATGTCAGTTAATCATTTAATCTGAACAAATATGGAAAACACTGACTGACTTTGCACTTGAACTTTCTTGCAAAGCCCAATCTTGATTATACTTATACATTGTATATAATGTAATATTAAAGTATAGGATGGCTAAGGATAAGTTTAGATAATCCTTTTTGTTTATCATATTTCTCATAATGAACACGTGGTTACAGATAGCTCAATAATACTTGGATATGACTCCCACAGGCTGTAATATTGCAGAATATTCCTGTACAAAACAGGCTTTGAGTATTATTTAAAGGTTTGGTTTGGCACTTTGTTTGGATGAGGCAAAGATAGAAGTTTTAATCCACTATTTTTATAATGAGGTGCTTTTCAACAGTCTTTGTTAAAGTAAATATGTTATCTATGATCCCTGATATTCATGGAGCAATTTCAATTCCCTGTTTCTGTAACTGTTTAATTTCATGACATTGTACTGATTTTTGGATCATTTTTACTTTGTTTGGATTGTTGACTAAAGGAACTGATTGATAGCATAACCAATAAAATAATCTCCATATCTGAGATTGGAAATATTGTTGAATTACTATTACAATTATGCCTAATGTTAATGATTTGCATCAGTTATTGTAGATGCTGTATTCAAATACACAATCACCACTTGCTTTATGATCCATGTCACAGCAACAACACAAATATTTCTCTATAAAATTGTAAGAAATTTAGGAAGCAAGGGGTTAAACAGATGTAGATTAGAGGTTAAATAATATATACACGTGTTGCTAATAACGTTAGGTGCGATCCAGGCTGCATTTACTTTCAACTAACAAAAATGCAAACAAATAGCCCATTAGTTTTGTCAAAGCTTAAATATTATTGGTTTATTTGCAGATTTCATCTTCACAGCCTTGTAAAACAGATAATGAAGCTTTGTTGTGGATATGTGGAAATGTGAGTGTGAGCAGCACTCGGAGGAAATGTCCGCGACAACGATTGACAGAATAATGTGAAGGCTGAGACGCACATTGAAAGTGCATTTTAAAACCCATTAACACAGTTCCTGTTCATAAAAATGGTTAACTGACCCCACAGACATCTACTAATGACTGCGTTCAGTGGTGTCTTATTGGAACAGGCTTTTGGGCTGGTAGGTTTAACATTTAACTGCGTTTCACAGTTGTGCTTTATTGAGTGTTTCCATTATCCGACCTGCACTGAGCCTTAAGGACAGGACTTTTAAATGTGTTTGTGTTCTGCCAATGGTGTTACAGTCATCTTTACGACTAAACTTGTACGAGTCACACATTAAGAATTCTGTGTTCGGCTGGCATTCATATGGAAAAGGAGATCAGCTAACTTCAACATTTAACTAATATGTATAATATTGTGTAAATGAGTCCTCAACCTTAAAAACTATGCACATAAACAAAGGCACTGTAATATTCTCAGAGCCTGTGTGCAAATGATTTGTAGCATGCACTACTGTTGCCTTTTTGCCATTTGTACTTCCATGTGTGTGGTGTGAAGGGTTAGAATCAAAATGCAGTCATTGCATGCAGTTTATTCTGCTTGGGGGGGGACCTACATACAGGATGTGCTAGGGCTGAGTGCATTATTATGTGTCAAAGCAACAACGTCACATTGGTCTGAAGGATGGACTGGGGTCAAATGTGAGACTTCAGCTCAGAAAAGGAAACAAAAACATGCCAAATACTGTACGTGCAGGTAGCCAGTTATTTTGACAGTCAAACTTGGCCCTGTATGACGTGTTTGTTTCCTGCATAAATGAATAAAAATAACATTCCTTTTAGGTTGTGTATTTTAGTTAATGTCATATAGAGTTGACTATAGATCAAGATGAGTTTGTCCTCAGAACACTAAAATAATCTCTCAAAAAAAACCTTATTTTTGCTATTTTGGAATCAACAACAACCCTAACTAATAAGTGCACCCTGAGTGTCACTTTAAAACTGAGAACAGCTCTCTGAGAAAAAGATAAAGTATGACTGCATTTGTGTTTGTAGTGCCCACTCTCCGTGTACACACAGATGGTTACGATGTGCAGGATTGCAGCCCTCGTACCCTTTGCACTGAGCTTCACCTTAAATCACTGCTACTCCCAACATCACTCGACACTTTCTAACTTTCCATACTCTTTGTGCCTTGTGTTTGTTTATGCTGGACAAACAGATGGATTCACATCTGGAAAGGCTGTGCTTTGAGCTTTAATTGACTTACAAACAAGCTGCTTTTCTACAAAAACACACCTTTCCACATTCCAATCACTAATCATACATCACAGCAACAAGGGAAGGCCTTCTCATAGCAACACACCATTTATCGCAAATATTTCACATATTTTCAAATAGAATTATCATGGAGGCAAGCAGCCCTGCCTGCTGTCATTCGGCACATTTAACATGGCAGAAACAAACATGTCAAAGTGCACACCTTGAAAATTATGACGAGCTATAAATAAGGTAAACAAATTAAAAAACACTCAAAGAATTATACCCACAAAAGCCAAGCAACTTTGTGTCATGATGTACAAATTATGATGAGGTAATTGTTGTAAAACATGATCTTCTGACAACGATAGACGTTTACCAAGTTTACCATGCTCTTACAAGAAGACATGTTTCGAGCGAGTCTAAAAGAAATAATGCAATAATACAACTGAAGCAACATTAATGACCATTATTTCTTATTTATATAAATGGGTACAGTTACGTAAAAGTAGGACAGGGACTAAAATTACAAACAAGATATAGACAAGTGTTATGATGCAAGGTTGGAAGCACTTTGGCTCCATTTTAACAATAAATATTTAAGATAAAAAAAGAGAAGCTATTTTCATATATAACAATTTTATCTGACATGCGCAGTATACAGAAATCCACGTTACACGAACACCAAGTTCCTATAATGACCTCCTGTATTTTTTTCCCCAGCCCCCCCACAATTACACAAGGCAAATCCAGTCATCCCCGGAAATTCTGACTGGTCGGTATTCCAGCAGTGCGTGGATGATTCTGCATGCAATGATTACCCCGATGTAACCAAGGTAAAAAGGACATGAAAATTACATGCTATTTTTTTTTTTTTTTTTTTTAAATGCCTTTTTTCCCCCTCCTCTCATAGGTACATTTTGGGAATCTAAGTAAATATGCAAATCAGAGTGTTTCACAAAAATGATCACCGTTGCAGAATCACACAGTTTGTCTTTAAATGGGCATGCAATCATTTTGAGATGGCTCATAGCAGGTGAATAATCTTATTTTCATTTATCAGAGGTCATAACTGGGCAGCTGTGGCCTAGTGGTTAGAGCGTTGGACTTAAGATCGGAGAGTTGCAGGTTCAAATCCCACCCTAACC
>JAQQZY010000009.1:26057786-26074278 GCA_030068375.1 Ostorhinchus rueppellii | reverse complement strand
AGGATCGCCCGGGAATCGAACCCGGGTCCTTCTTGCTGTGAGGCATGAGTGCTAACCACTGCACCACCGTGTCGCCCTCAATGAAATTATTCAGACATTTTCCATGAATTTGTGTTTGGGTCCCTCATAAATCCTAATCTCTATAAAGGTATATACTATATAGAGATTAGTATATACTATGTTTTTATGATTCTCAAAGCTATGTAATGTGATTTTCCACTAAATATTCACATGTCCTGCTTCCTTTTTTGGATTCATTTCTTATACATTTATTTTTTTTGCACTTCTGTATATATTTGAAATACTATGCATGAGGACTTTCCTAGATTATGAAAAAAAAATCCTCTTTTTCCTGAAACTATTTTCTCTGTACGAAGGTGCAAAACTGAGGGATTTAGTGTATTTAAGATACTTTTTCTGCAGGTCTGCAGAGGTGTGATGCTGCTTGAAACAGTACAGCGGGAGAACATTTTTTTTTTTTTTTTTTTTTTCCACAGTGAAACCTGAGAAAGATTCTGCTAAATTGTTTGATTGTATTGTAACAATGCTGCTCTCTTGTCCAGGTCTTCCTTGAAAAAGAGATCCCCCATCTTCATGGGACAAATCCTGTTAAATAAAGGTTAAGAAATGACAAAGTTCTGCTCTATTATATTTTATCCTAAAAAAGTATCTTACATGCACAAAAATGCAGTTTGTTTCACATGTAAAAGATTCTGTAGGAGCCAAACATTGAAATAACAGGTTTAACTTCTTAATCATAAATTAGTGTTCTATTAAACCTGGGCTTTTAGTCAATGAGCCCCATAGTGGTAGAACTTCAGCAGGAGACAATGTTTCTTTTGTTGGTCTTCTTTCTGTACAATTTTCTAGTGCAATTTTATTGTGCATCACACCGTTTCAATGTTCATCCTGTGAGGGAGCATCACCACCTGGACAGGCAGCTAGACCAAATAAGACTTCTCTGCCCTCAAAAGGGTGGTCCATTCAGCTGAGAGGACCCTTAGATCCAACCTCCCCAGCCTGCAGGACATTTACATCCAGAGATGCAGGTCAAGGGCAGGGAAGATCCTGAAGCAGCCCACCCACCCTGGAAAGTCTCTGTTCTCTGTTGCTGTCAGGCAGACGCTATTGCTGCATAAAGACTGTAATTGAGAGGATGAGAAAGAGTTTCTTCCCTCCAGTCATTCGTTTGCTCAACTCCAAGCCTTAAACTGGACATTGCACTACATTCTGGCACTTTTTTTTTTTTTTTTAATAAAGCACCTTATATAGTATATACAGGAACAGTATTCCTTCCGGTTACTTAATTTATTTTTGTATATATATTTTTGTACTATATATTTTTCTTTTGCACCTCATTTTTTTCATTGAACCCTTATTTTTAATTTTTCTGCGAAACTGGATGCAGGTACAAAACACACTTCACTACACATTGTACTGTGTAAAATTGTGCATGTGACAAATAAAGCTTATCTTTCCTATCTTCTATACAAGACGTGAGATGTTGTGTAAAGAATAAAACATGACCCACCTCTGCAAAATGATTTAATTTGTCTCCTGTAGAACTTTCCTCAGTCAAAAACACACTCAATATACAAGCAGTTAGACTGAAATTCATTGCAGCTATATTTCAAAATCATAAAGGAACATTTACTTAATAAATACATTGTTTTGCCTGTGTGCTGACATGTGGTGGGGGTTTTCTTTTCTGAGCATATTTACATTTCACCATAAATAACTTTAAGAAATGGAGCACATTTCAGGCTTTGACAAATAAATGAAAAAAAAAAAAAAAATCCAAACTTGTATAAATATAGGTTCATCTAAGGACCAAAGAGAACATAAAGAAGAAAATTCAGGAGAGAACTTGATTCCTGTTGTACAAACATGCCCACAGAACAATAACGGTTGTTTCTGTCATAATGAATGCAATTAAGCTGCCACACATGGCAATCTACTGAGTCAAATTGCATATGGTCACAAGTGTCAGTCGCGACATTCGGAGGTGATTAAATTATCCAGACGGAAATAACATTTCCCACAGCCTCTGTCATTTCCTCGAACTTTTGTTTTCTATTAAACAGTTTGCTGTAGAAAATAGATCAAGTCATTTAACTGTCAATTATATCTTTTCCCTCCATCACGATTCCATGAAGCAGCAGACACTCTGACACACCTGTTAAAATGCGCCCCCTCATCCACTCATTATCTCTGGGATTCAATGCCCCTCATCATGGAGCCATGATAAATGTCTCAGCCTCATTTTTTTCTCTGTTTTTTTTTTTTTGGCTCAATTTCCTGCAAGTTACCAAAACGGAGAAAAGAATCATCAAGAGAATGGCTTTGCATATTAGTTAATGATGTTAAAAATGACACAATACTTTCTTTTAGAGCCAACCTGTGCTGTAAGAATTCTTATCTGCAAAGTGCATCTCTCCCAGCCCTGTCAACATTTTTTTTTCCAGCAAATGTTTCAAGAAATGAAAAAAGAAACTACCTTATAGTGCAAAAGATTACACAGTACAAGTAAAATGAACTAAAGTGGCACACCACCTGAAGGTATATGAGTGGCAGAATTTTAAAGCAGTAATTTTGTTTTACTCAGTCCTATTTGTTTATTACATTTTCCACCAAATTAAACAATTTTGTTTTTGTCTGGGGTTTTTTTCAAGCCCTGTTTGTACTTGGTTGTAAAGAATTTTGGTCATGTAATACAGTGCTAAACAAATGTAGTGTACCACCCGTCATGAAAACAAGAAAACATAATAACTTCATAGTTTATCAAAAACTTGTTTCAAATTAATAATTTCATTGTTATTCATTCAGGAAATGACCAAGTGGAAAAACAAAATAGTCCTTGTTGACAAATAATAACCATAAATGTCCATATTTAGTGTGTCCACCTTTGGTGATGATAACAGTTTGCATTCTTGCTGCCATTGTTGCATAAACAAGAATGCAAGATAAATAATAACTGGAATTGTGCAACTTCATAACAAAATAGTCATTTGCTGCTGCATTTCCCTTTGCATTTTTGGAAAACATTAAACTTGAAAATTCATGGATAGCGACAATAGTTCTATTTTAGCATTAAAGATATGGTTTTGATTTTTAAAAAAAATTGCATATACTGGTGGAGTAACCATTATAGAAACATGAAAAGATATTTAGGTAAACAGAAATACTGTTTAATTATGGCAGCAGTGGAAAACACCTTATACTGGGGGGTGGTGGTGGTCCAATAAATTTGTTAAGCACTGTACATCTAGCTGATGATATACATATACAGGTGTCAATTATTTGACCTCTTACTGTGACATTTTTACTGTATTTTTTACTATTACATACACGAAACCATATTTCACAGTGAATTACCTGTGTTCTGAGCTACAGCACCACATGATTTAAAAAAAAAAAAAAAAAAAGTCATTTCTGCACGTCATGTACACAATATATTTTATGAGCTTCTATCCAGTAACCTTGGAAAATGGAGCAAATCCGAGGTTGGACATGAACTTTTACTGTTCCTTTAAATTTGATCATTTTCCACCATGTAAGTAATTTAGTTCACATTAGCTTTCTTGAGCATCTGCAAGTGATTATAGCCTAACTACTGATATGCTAAATAACTGGAGACTATGTTTAAAATGTGACATCTCATTAACAACTCAAAAGAATGCCATTGATTTCAAGAACTAATTAGATATTGGTGGTGAATGTTTTAGAATACATTTTTGGCCAAAACTTCATCTGATTGAACTTATGGTACTCACTGCACTGAATGTAGATCATAACCCATAAAGATCCAGTGCTACTTGTGTGGCACTTCCCAAAGGAATTTTTCTCTATTTTTAACCTTTCTTAAGTGATCGCCATTTACGTTTCTTTACTCTACATTTTTAGGTAAAACTTTTCCTAAATAATTTTCCTGTTTTATGTACTGATTATGTAGATGTTCATTAAAGCTCAGATGAAAGTTGAGGATTATTACATCCAAAACAGAGAAAACTGAAGAAAAAGACGATTCCCCCCCCCCCAGCAAAATATATCATTAACTGAACATAAAATAAGTGTCTCCATCCATTGTTATTGATCCAATTCCATGGGTTTTACTGGTGAATCCATGTTGTAGAAGACTACCGTGTTTCCATGGTAACTACAGAGCCTCTGAACACCCAAATGGGTCATATCTGATAACCATGAAAAGATGAAAAACTGTATTTTACACCAAATATTTTAACGTATTGATAGGATTAGTGGATCAAAAGGTACTAAACTGTTTAAATTGGTAGATGATTTAGGCCGCCAGTGGCTGTTTGGGTCTTTATGGGATAAACCAATTATACAAAGAAAAAAAAAAAAAAAAAAAAAAGCAACTCTGTAGTGGTTTCATCCAGAAAAGCCACAGCTGCTATGTTTACTTGTCCAGTATGGTGGTGGCATTGACATCTTATCAAACAGCCAATGTGATATGTACGTATATGACCCAACTGTGAGCCACTAAACACCTGCGTGCAGATTTTGTTACTGCTTACGTCACTTCCACTAGAAGGTCAAAGATCCCCAGTCTGACCCCAGATAAGCAACACATTTGTTTCACATGCACTAGCTGAGGAAACGCAAATATTTCAACGAGCAGCAAGTACGTACGGGGGGGGGGTTCCATCTGTTAAAATCATACATCAGTGCTCACTCTCCAATTTTTTCAGTGTTCATGTGCCATTGCCAAAGCAACCACCACAACCTTCCCCAATTACATATTTTCTGGTGCGTCAGAACCCACCTCAGCAAGACATTTGATCCATGTATCGTGGCTGATCATTTTCACTGTATTTAGTTGTATCTGTTGTGACCATATCACCCAAAATTCATTTAAAACCAAGTGTAAACAGGGTCTTATTTGGTCTGTTGATTTGGAGTTTGTCTTAGAGCTGCTATGAAATATTAGAAGCAATAGTGGTCTCAAAAATGTCAGGTTTAACCATTTTTACCATTATATCAGTTTAGTCATTGACGATGTGAAGGCTTTAAGAGCCTTTCATTAACATATATGTAAATTTTAAACATTACAAGCATCAATGTCTTCTTACTGTGTTGCATGTTTGGTTAAGAACTGGGCTTTATTTTATTTTTAATCAGGTTAAGGGCAAAATTCATTATTTTTCACATTTTTCCCTATTGTACTGTATTAGACAAAACACATGTTCTTGTTAAAAGTTTTTGATGGATTTGTTTTCAGACTGAGTACTGAGATTGAACTACTTGGCTGAAATTTAGATAGAATGTACTTGTCCTGAAGCAACGAAAGATTTTTGTGTCCAAAAGATGTAAAGATAAAAAACACCAGGATGAAGGGTGAACATGGCGACATGTCTTAAAGGGGCTGAGCAGCTCAGGCCGTGTGACTTCGGTCCCAGTGGGTGTGTTGAGACGAGTGTTAGCTGCCATTGGTGATAATGACAGAGGTGCCTTTGTGTCCGGGGGTCTGCTCTGACGGTATGCGGGGGTGAGGGGTCATGTCATAGTGAGTGGGGCCAGTGCTGGCGGAGGTGCAGTAGCCTCTGAGGCTCTCTGAGTCGTAGAGGTGCTCCAGTGTGTAACCTGTGAGAGAGTAGGCGGTATGCTTGTCTAAGTATGGCCTTGAGTGGGTGTGGGAGGGGTACAGGGCGGGGGCCGGGGTGGGGGACGCAGAGCAGGGGCCCGACCGACTGAAAGGGTGATGTAACGGCAAAGAAAGTGGGGACAGGTCCGTCTGGAGGTAGTCTTTGGACTTGTGGAGACGCTCAGATCCTGGACTGCTGAGCCTGGAGAGGGGGGCGGGGCTTGGCGCAGGGCTGATCACCTGACTCAAACCTCGGCACACCATAGTCTGTAGTGGCAGAGGCCCTTGAGCGTAATCAGAAGTAAAGCATGGACCGGAGCCCTTGGGCAGTCCGTTGGCTGGCCCCAGTGGGGGGTCCGGAGGGCCTTTATGCAGCTGAAGCCGACTTTCCTCTTCCTTGATCATCTGCTGTGTGGCTCGAATCAGCGTCTCAATCTTGCTGGGCTCCTGGGGGCTGGAGCGATAGTGGTCGGATCGGTACCGGTCCCCTGAGTCACTTGCAGAACCTCCATCTGGAGAACTGACCACACTGTCCTCATCCCAATGGCCCCGGCCTACGGAGGAAAAACAGCAAATACATGAAATAAATAAATTAAATAATGATAATAACAATAATATCACTACTTTGGCGAAAAATGTTATATTAAAACACCACCATGTACCTCCAGCAGCTTTATAAGTGTTAACAGAAACATTTGGGTACGATAACATTAGTGCCAAAGTTGTGTATAAATGTATAAACCAAGTGGCTCCTAAATGAGGCCAATGTTGAAGTGAATTTTAACTTGTAACACCACTGCTGGCCACTGGGGCTGGCGAAAAAAAAAGGCCCATCAGACTTTCAGGGTTTTTTTTATTGACTAAAATTCTTTTTTTTCCTTTAAAGACAACTTGACTGTAGTGCTGGGTAATAGATTACAATAACAAGAACATAAAATAACTTTACAAGGCAATGCATTGTTATGTTAAATGCCACTAACTCATTTCAACTACTCGCTAAAGGCTAATACATGCAGTGGTGTTTGATAACGGTAATGCCATTTAATGTAACGACGTACGATATAACGCAAATGAAAACTCACCTGAGTGAATTTGCCAAAAACTGCTAAAAGGTCAAGTCTAATTAAGGCATGGGGCAAATTTGTGTGACAGAATTGTTTAACAGTCTTCTTAGTACAAATTATTAACTACAACTACAGTAAAGCTCTACGTTGAGAAAAAAAACGTTTTAGTCAATAAAAAGAAGCTCTGAAAGTCCAATTCCACAACTGAATGAGGAGACAATGATTGACGGTGTCTTGATCACCTGTATTTGTTAATGTATTTGCTCTGCTATTAGTTCCTTGACTACATAAAAGTTTTGTTTTTTCTTATGCGTGAAACAAGTAAAATAAATATTAATAAAATGACACCTATCATTCAAAGCCCTAAAACCGTAATGGAGTAGTTTTCAAGACAACCATTACACGAGATAAAGTCATTCCTAGAGAAAAAGCATCTAGTGGCCATCCGTGGTATTACACTTTGAGAAACTGTTTGCACGCAGTCTTCATTCTCACCGTGGTAGCTGTGGATGGCTGTTATGTGCGGCATGCTGCTGTCATATCCCTCAGGATTCTCCAAAGACCCCTTACTCAGGGGCAGTATGGACCGGGCAGTACCCCACCATGCGTCCCTACCCGATGGAGGCGCTCCAAGAAAGTAGCGCCCGGCCTCACACCGGCCTCGCTCACAGCTCTGGCCTTGAGTATGTGAGTGAAGGTGTGTGTGTCCATCGCCGGCGGTGTAATGTTGCTCTTCAGATAAGCTGTAGCAGAGTGGACGTGGGTCACTGAACTGTCTGTACACACAGGAGGTGTCCAGTCCTTCCCCGTGATCCAGCAGCTGAGGGGAGGCTGAGTCCGTAAGAGGACTGCTGCCCCATGGACTGTCCCGGTCTGACTCGGACCGCTCCGTCTGGAAACTAGCGTACTGCAGCAACAGTGGTGGAAAAAGAGATGAAATGGGAGAAGGGTCTTTAAAGGTGTGACTCTCTGGACAGCCTGCTAATATTGGTCCATGCAGACCAAATATGAAGCATGCTACAAGTACGGATCCACCTAATTTTCAGGACTGTTGGGTAGTTGTGCAGTTTGACTCACTTTTCTATCCTTTTGTGTTCTGTCTCTACATCAGAAAAACTAAGAGAACTCTGGGTATCCATAAACGCCAATAAATTTAGCATTTCTAGCTCTGTTAGTCTCAAACCCGAGACTTTTGTGACACACACGTTTTTAATGCAGAAATACATGAATATTTGCACTGAAGTCACCAGTTGCAAATCCACATCTGTTTACAGCCCTATCTATCTATCTATCTATCTATCTATCTATCTATCTATCTATCTATCTATCTATCTATCCAGGAATACACAATGACCGTGTCTTTGCAGATTACTGGTGAAAACACTGATTGGATTTGTGGTTTACCATCTGAAAAACATCCCATGTAACAACTGTGAGTACCTATGAACTATGAAGGGAAACTATGAAGTTCCACCACTTTCCAAACTTACTTTGTGGTTAAACTTCCATCTAGTGTTTTTACAGTTGTTTGTACATAGATGTGCTGATCATGAACCCCAGTCCAGTTTCAAAAGTACATGATCCTAAATGTCCCACTCCCATGCCATGTGGTCCAGCCAAGGAATCCTGACATGCTTCTGGCCCAGATGGGATATTAGGTCCCTCCTCCTCTGGGTCTTCTGGGAGGGGGCCAAGAGAAATTGTCATCAGATGCTTGAACCCACTTAAGCTGCCTCTGAGCGCCTTCTGGATGTTCTCTGCTGTTCCCCCAGGCTGAGCGCAGCCACACTGGGAAGAAAACTTGCTTTGGCTGCTTGTACCCATGACCTCATTGTCTGTGTCACCACCCAAGTAAAGCAGTTTGGATCATCTGGATAAACATTTGTCTTGTTTACAACTCAACCAATGCTTTCCATTCAGGATGGAGACTGATTTTAAAAAATTATTTATACCACAAGGACTTTTCCTGATTATTGGAACAATTTCTTTTAGTATTTCTCAAATTATCGCTGAAGAGGAAAGAGTAGATCTTCAGGTTTTCAGCATCAATACCCATGTTGTGTAGAAACATGCTTCAGCATATTGATGCACTTTCCACCCTGACGTGACACGGTCATTTAATGGTTGTTAAAACTGGCGCTGGCGTGTTTTTTCCTGATTCCTTTGTGTTTCAAGGCCAGACAGGAGTTTGACTCTCTGGAAAAAAAACATGCCAGTGATTCCATTGGTTGGACAATTAGGAAATTCTTTCTTCTTTTGATAGTTTGTAATGTTCTGTCTATCCTGACGTTAGAGAAGCTGACTTATGCCATATATAATTTCGCCAAAACTCCCATTTGTTCAATGGAAAGTTTTGGAAAGAGGTGGTTTTATGAGCGGAGTGAAACTGGTATATCATGCAAAACTGCAAAGTTAAGACCTTTTTCTGTGACTACAGTTACGTGAATTAAAAAAAAAAAAATTGATTTTGAAGGACATTATAACAAGTGAAGAACAAGTGTTTTAAAAGAAACATGGTGCGTTATGTGAGGACACACCAGGAAACCAAATATTTTTTAAATTTAGTGCAGGATAGAGGGGTAATATATAATAATCAATCAAATCAATCAAATCATTACATTTGTGATTTAAAGAAAAAACTGACATTACGCACTTCTGTTTTTTCAACATGTACAGTAGTAAATAAATAGCGGTAAAGTTTTGTACAGATGTCCAATGGAAAAGCGACTATAGCATGCAACAAAAAAAAAAAAAAAATGTATCAACACTATTTGTGTAACCTTTGTTGCCATCCTAACCCGAACCCCATGATAGCACTATACAAGTGTATTAATACAGGTTTAAGTGGATGAAAACAGAATCGTGGAAATATCTGTTTCTGTAAACACCTGGCTTCGTTGTGTACATGGCCTTAGTAGCGATTTACCAACGCATATTAGTCTCACCTGTGTGTAAGGGGAGAGCCTAGCTTTGGCCTTGGGCCGGGACACTCTGCTCTTGGGGGTCCTACAGGCATCTGGGAGGCTGCTGGCAGTGCTGCTGCTGTAGGGGAAGGAGGCCTTGGACGTGACTTGGTCCAGAGAAAGCTGGAGGCCTTTATACTCCGTCTCCCTGATGACACACAAGTCCCAACATCACATGGTGCAGTCACAGTAATGATAAGATAATATGCATTTGCATCTCATAGGTTTAATACAGTCCATAATTACACAAAGCGGATCTGAGTTCCCTTGAAAGGATGTTTATTAAAGCCCACAAACAGCCCATGTGTACCTGTGTGTTTGGATTTTCTCTTGGTGCAAAAACCCATTAACATCTGTTTAGCAATTAGAGCCTCATCATGGTGCTGAGGGGCCCAGCATGCAGAGATCGTGTGTTTGTGATTCGGTGTGTGTGAGCGTGAATGTTTGGAGGGGTGGTGGTGGTTGGGGGGGGGGGGTGCTGTGAGGGCTGGAACGGCTGTTGGGCTGCTTGTTTTACCAGAAGGATTGCAGGAAGGCCTTCAACAAACACTCTACAGAGGGAGAGCTGTCCAATCAAATAGACGGGGAGATTAAAGGCTATGTCTGGCTAAATCAGGCCCATAGGAGAAGCTTGGACGTCTCACTACGGGGAAATGGGAATTGATTTCTCGCTAAAGTGCTCCACAGATCTCACCATGGATGATGAATCAAGTTTGAGACAACAGAAAACCTGGACAGGGTTTATTTGAGACAAACAGTGATCCATCCTACACACACACACACACACACACACACACCTTTTTTCTTTCTCTACACATACACACATTCGACACATTTCAAGGATTTGCATCAGTTACAGTTGGCGTTAGCTCTTCAATATCATATCCAACAAACACCGTTACTATCATGAAGACGTTCACGGTCCAGACTTATCCTGAGCCCACATTAACCGCACCAGAATTGTATTTTTAGTCCAATCTATTATTATTATTTTGTTATATTTCTTCATCAGACTTACAGCTCTGTACTGAATCAATGAGAATTTTAACATATTTATACAGATGGCTGAAAAATCCAAACAACAATTAAAATAAAGTCCGAAAAAAAGCAAATACTGGACAGTCAATCCTCCATTCTCAAATCCTCCTCTATTTAACCCTTTTTTTTTTTTTAAATCCAGTTAATTTCTTCTGTTGAATTCTGCAGATATGGATAATAAATCATTTCACTACTTTAAATACAGTCTCAGGCAGCTTTGCAAGACATTATACTGTAGCTGCAATTCAGAGATTTCAGTCTCTAGTCAAACTAATACATAATAACCCTTATGTGGCAAGAGTTTTCCCTACATTATTCAAAAATGCTACCTCCTTAAACCTGCTGAAGCAAGTGTAACTTACATACATATTTACACTGTTTGAGAATGCATAATAATTTATGTACTGATTATTTGCACTGTTATTTTTCCTATGTAAGTTGTGACTCCTTGACTCTGCTGTTTGTGTTATGTACTGTATGTTAAACTATGTTTGTTGTAAAATAAGAAAAATAAAGTTAAAAAAAAAAAAGATTTTTCTCTACATTTAAGCTTTTCTGAATGACTTATCACCATTTATTATACTTTGATTTTTCAGTGAAAATCTGGTATTTTCCCATTTTTAATTCACTGACCATGTTTGATGTTCATAAAAGTTCAGAGTAAGTCCAAAGGTAATTACATCAACACAGAGAAGAGTGGAGAAAAGTGAGTTTTTCAGCAAATATATACCATTTTGGACACTCTGATGAAGGCGAATGGAACGCCGAAACATGTCAGGTAAACAAAAACCTCCAAATGTCTGGAATAAGGAATAACCCATTAAGCTATTAAAAAATGAAGACATAAAGAAACTAGTAACGTTATACCATTAACTGGTCATTTAACAGCTCTACAACCATTATTCTTTGTCAAACTATGGGTTTTATTTGTGAATCAATGTAGCAGAAGATGACGGTGTTTCCATGGTAACTACAGAGCCTCTGAATGTCCAAATGGGTCATATCTGATGACCATGAAAAGAAGACAAACTGAATTTTACACCAATTATTTCATTGCATTAATAGGTTTAGTAGTTAAGTTATTAAACATTTTAGATCAGCAGATGCTTTGGTTGTCAGTGGCTGTTTGGGTTATTATGGGTTAAAAAAAGATGTTTAACCCATAAAGATCCAAACATCCATGATTGCCCAGAACTAGCTACTGATCTAAAATGTTTAACACCTTTTGATCCACTAATCCCATCAATACATGTGTAAATAATTAGTTTTTAAAATACAGTTATTCATCTTTTCACCGTCATCAGACCTATTTAGACGTTCAGAGGTTCCATAGTTACCATGGAAACACCCTCATCTTCTACAACATTGATTCACCAGTAAAACCCATGGAGTTGGATCAATGACAGTGGATGGACACACTGGGTTTATGTTCAGTTAATGGATATATTTTGCTGGAAAAGTCACTTAATCTTCCATTTTATCAGTTTCTGATATAATAACCTTTGAATTTACCCTGAGATTTTAAAAATATCTACAAGATCAGTAAATTAAATATAGAAAAATACCTGATTTTTACTGAAGAAATGCAAAACAAATACGATAATATCAAAATAAACACTTAAGAAAGGGCAAATATGGAGAAAAGTTCATTTGTGAACTTCCACAAAAGTAGCTCCGGGACTTTATGGGTTAATATGATGCTTAATAGAGGGTTTTTTCTTCCTCAATTTTCAGTAAAACACTCCTCTTTTCCCCACACATTATCAGCTCAGCATTAACATACCCCCCATAACCACTGCAGACGTATTACAATTTTCAGATTTAAGAGGATCATGTAATACCCCTTTACTCTTTTAAGAACATCAGATAATTGCAGTTAAACATTCTCTCATCTGTTTTTAAGATCTAATTTCTTTTCGTGCTAAACATCCCTGGAATCTGGGGATGAGGGGGATGAATTCATGGGAAGTATTATGTGTAAAATCTCTGGAACGCTACCACACACACACACACACACACACACACACACATACCCATAAAGAACTGCTGCTTGATAAAGAATTATGCAAATATCAGTGCTTATCCTACTGATTACTGAATTCAATTGGCTTTTATTCAGGCTGGTAACACTAACAAGACAGCCTGAGCTTATATATACCTTCCGTTTTCTCCTCAGTGAATGGGTCAAATTCAGGACATGAATAGAGGTTTGTGTAACAGCAGCAGACTGACGCAGTTTTTCTGAGCCAGACTTAAACTGCTTAAACTGACAAGTGAAACACGTCTGCATGGTTGGACTCAAAGGGTTGCTAAATCACTGTCGGAGCAGCGGTAGGTGCAGAGGTTCACAGGTTATCAGAGCTGAACACACAGTGCGAGTTCACATGCAGGTGAAGTGCTCTGTTATCACCTGTTATCAGAGGCTGAATGCGCTAAAGCTACCGGGCAAACCGACTCAGCTCTTGATAACAAATGCACAAAGGCCTGCTTCTGCCTCCCACCGACTGTCTTGTTAAATGTGTTACGCAGAAAGAAAAGGAAAAAAAAAAAAAAAAAAAAAAAAATCACACTGTCTACTTTGCACCATCAGAACTTTTCAGGAAGATTTACAAAACCACAGGAAGGAAATAAGGCTTCTTTCTCCTCTGGCTAAGCTGTACCCCATAAACGCTCATCAAGTTTACAGCCTTTCAATTAAAAGCCCATAAACACAAAGATGTTATGGATTTGATGTAGGTGGTAGAGGAAATGTGTGTCAAGCTGTTCTCTGTCTGTGAATGCAGCCAGTCCCGCAGCTTAATGGACGGTTTTATAGGCCTCATTCATTCACACGCTGGCTCGTACATCTGCGAAAGGCACACATCAGGGGCAATAAAGTAATAGGATAATAGGGAAATAAATGGCATCCGCTGTTTAGTAACAAGAGTGTGGTTTGTAGCAGGTAGAGCTTATGCTTATACTGAGAATTTATTTCAAGAACAGAAAGGATTTTAGAGGCAGTACAAAGGGTTTTCACTACAAAATAAGTCATGATGGGAGTTGTGAGGTCAGAAAGTCACGTAAAAAGATGGTGTTGGCACCAGATCGCAAATACAGACATGTTTACAGCCACATATTTCACAAATCATATTCTGATAAACAGACATGAGGGTGTTATACATTACAGACACAGTTGAGGTATAAATAAATCGTCATTAACAGATAGCTTTGCTCTTGTTTCACAACATGATTTATAATGTGTGAATGTGTGAGTTAATAGGCTTATCGGTGTTACTGCTCCGTCATTAACCCTGTAAAGCTTGAACCATTAAATTATTGACAGAAAATTCTAGTTCTTTGAAATCGGAGGCTTTATTGGTCCTTTTTTGAAATGCTTTTTTCAAATATCAATTTCCATGTATAATTTTCCATTTTGTATCATATTTGATACACTGGGTCTCAAAGCTCAAATATTGTTTTTGAGCAAACAAAAAACGTAATATGACACAAACATGTCTAACAAACTGGTAATTTCTTTTCAAAATTGGCAAAGTTTTGCCTCCTTCCTCATTAATGACAATCTTGTAGTGTCACTAGAAAGGCGTCTGGTGAAGGAATTCCTCCCTCCCGGTGGATTATCTGTATATTGCATGTATCTAATTTTATACATCAGGTTTTTCAAGACAAAAAATATCACACTGATCATGTAGAGGGCTTCAAAACTCATGTATCAAATATGATCCGTTTTGGGTTACAAGCAGATTTGGTTAAACTTCTATTACCAGTGTGGATCCTGTTGAATGAATATGTTGCATCTTTCTTTCTAACCTTCTATCTTTCTTTTTAGTTTATTTCAGACAAAAACATAACACAAAACATAGGGGACAATAATAATAATAATAATACTAATAATAATAATAAATAAAACAAAATAAACAAACAAACAAAAGAGGAATAATAGAAAAAAAGAACAATTGTTGTGCCTGAAAAGGAGTACGAAGAAGCCAACACTTATCCAGTCCTATCCCTGATTCCAGTCCTCAGATTGTAGTGCTTAATTACTTACCATACAACATAAGATTAGGATTATCTATAAACACACTCCTACAAACATGCACACCCATACACATACAGTTACATACACACCAACTTATATCTACATCTGTACACCAACCCACATCCGCACCCCTATGTATATACACACATACCCTACAATAGAACAAACCTGACAATCCAATAATGTTCACATCATTGTATTCACATGACAGATTTTTTTTTTTTTTTTTAAAGCTCAAGCCCAATGCAGTTAAACAGACAGAGGAAATATCAAAAACAAGGACACTGTAGAAATGGTGAATATGCATGGTGTTGAATGACGTAAAATCAACAAACCATACTCGCTTTCCCAAGAGAGTCCCTCCCTTTCCACATTCTAATTCACGGGATCTTCTAGGGACTGTGACACCATTTTCCAAGAGAAATAACTGGTCAGAAAGCCAATTTATTCACAAGAAGAATACCATATCTGGTGAGTCATATCATTATCTGACCAACCTATTTGCAAATCTTAACAAACCCCATTTATGCTGTAAATTAAAAGCCATAAACACCATTTCTATCCCTCAATTTCCTCTGTGCCTTCATCTTACACCACAGGCAACAAAAAACAATGGAGAAAGAGCGCTAAAATTATTACCAGACATGTTTCTGCGCATTATATTTTACTGCCTGGTCTAAAACATAACATCTTTTATAACTTGATATCTTAAATAATCTATTGCTTTTGTGATTCACTTTACAAGAAATCCAGTTTTTGATGACTACAAACTGAGGGTTGGGACCAAAAATGGTTGCAAATCCTTTTTTTTCCTAATCGGGTCACCAATTGAATAAAATGGATAAAAATGCACTGATACACGAGTACATTTACCAACAACTCAGGTACAGAACTTCCAAAGTATTTCCATTTTATGCCACTTTCTTCTCTTCTGTTACATTTATTTGACTCTTAAGAGCTACTTGCGACTAATACATAAACTATGATAATGATGTGTGATTTGATGTAGTACTCTAATACTAATGCACTCAGTTATTTTCTGCTAATTTGACTCCATATTGATGCAATCCACATTTAAGCACATTATTATAACACTCACATGTATTTGTAGGTAATAAATATAACAATATACTTCTACATTAATATAACAACTTGGAAAGCATCATTTTGCAGAAAGAGAAAGCTCTAATTTTAGCTTTTATACTTTTACCTGTACTTCTGTTCATATTAAGGATTTTGGATGATTTGGATCTAGAGAAGGCAACACATTTTTCTCATTAAAAGTTTATCAACGCTTATTATAATGCATCTAGAAATGTTGATACAAGTCATATTTTTGGCTCAAACATCTATAAAAACCTTACACGGCCATATTTTATTGAGTGTTTTATGTATTGATGTAATAGTCACAACACATGCACACTTTTTTTTCCTTAATCTACCTTGTACATATCCTATATTATTGTTGCATGTATCCTTATTTGTTGTACATATTCATCTGTAGTACAGAGTTCACTTTCCTATATTTCAGAAGTTCTAGTAGTACTTAAGTAGCGTATGTGTGCATTTAATATTTTATTGTGAAACTTTTTGTTAGTATTTTATGTGATATGTGTTAGTGCTCCCAAATGATTACAGTTTTTAATCAAATTAATCACAGGGTTGTGGATTCATTTCAATTAATCACAATTACATATCATTAATTTTTAATCCAGGGCGACACGGTGGTGCAGTGGTTAGCACACGTGCCTCACAGCAAGAAGGACCCGGGTTCGATTCCCGGGCGATC
>JAQQZY010000009.1:25982265-25993341 GCA_030068375.1 Ostorhinchus rueppellii | reverse complement strand
AGCAGCTGGGATAGGCTCCATGCGACCCCCGTGACCCTAATGAGGATTAAGCGGGTATAGAAGATGAATGAATGTATCATATACAAACATAAATGTAAATATTTTTGTTTTGTCATAAGCAACCATCCGTGTAAAATAATACAATTAAAAAACATGACATTTCAACAGATTTATTTCAGTAGAACTTTAGTTTTAATTCTTGAACAATCAATTATTTTAATGAACAACAAAAATATGCAAGTACTACTACAGTATTATAGATCAAATACATTTATCCCATAATATTATAAAAAAAACTTACTTGATTTTCTATAATCAACAGGTTCAACTGTGTGGCTTCAATAGTCTGGTGCTTTGGGCTCAAAAGTGTGGCCTCCAGGGTTTAAACAATTATCTGTGCATGTGATAGAGGAGTCCACAGTGCATGCAGGGGGCGTGGCCTCAATAACCCTGCAGTAAGGAGTGCTGTGTGCATGTGATTGAGGACTGGACTTGGATTAAATCTGGTTGTTTTAGCCAAGATTATGCTACAATATATTCTCCCCAACTATATTTAAGTTCTCTGTTGAGGGCCAACCTTCAATTTTGTACATTTCTTTTACATTGCCATAAATTCCCATTAATTCCCATAAATTTGCATACATTCCTGTTAATTCCCATGGAAAGTTTCCAATTTTGAAAATTCCCAGAATTTTGCAACCCCAGTCAAAACACACTAATGTCCCATCAGAGAGAACTTTAATTGTTTGCCATTCCAACATTTATAATATAAAGTAACTCCTTGTTTTGGATAATCTCTTATGGTCCAACTAAAGCAAAAACAAACAAAGAAAAAAAATATATATATATATATTTTTTTTCATACATTTTTACTGATTTATACTTTTTCTGACTTCCCTTTATCCCTAATATTCCTCTTTAAGCATTGTCTTGCAGAAGGTGTCGAAGCTTCAAATTCATTATTTTCAACAGGCTTCAATTAGGCTCTAAATCCAATTCATTTTTAAGACCTTTCAAAATCCTACTCCAGATATTTTGGGGCATAAAATTCAGATAATTAGATTTAAGAGTTTTTAAAGATCCACAGATTAGATTGACTCCACTTGTTGTGGAGACATATTACTGTAGTTAAGATTATTATGCACTTTCTGTTTGCTTTCAGTCTTCTTTGTCTATTTCCTTAACTTCGATGTTAATGTCTTGTTTTATACTGCATCCTGTCTTGTTTCTTAGGTGTGCAACTTAGTCTGATTCACCACTACAGGAGAAGATCTTCTTTTTCTTTTTATATGATTTTATTTAAGCTTTTTCAATTTCCCAAACCAGACATATACTCGTAACAAGTACAAACAAACCAAAACACCATGACAAAATCAACTTGAAACAGACAAACAGAAAAGACGATGGCACCACCGGCACCAAGAAAGAAAACAAAAAACAAAAACATATACACATACACACACACACACGTTCAACCTCCACTGTCTCATACCTGGACCTTCTCCTTCACATTATCAATTTTTCTAACACTTTTCCCCATATAACTTAAAATTGGGTTAATTTGTTCTTTTCTGTGGCTATTGCCTTTTCTATGTTCAAAAAATAACACGACTCTCGTTTCTGGTATTGCAATGAAGGCGCATAAGTAGATTTCCAGTGCTCAACTATCAATTTTTTCAATATAATTGATGGAAAAAAAAAAATAATCCATCTATGTGGATACTTCACCTTATATTGAAATAAACAAAGTGCTAAATTAAAATAAAATTAAATTTCATACCCGTCACTTCGGACAACCAATGCTCTATATCTACTCAGATCTTTTGAATTTTACTACATTCCCAAAATGCGAATACGAAGTTGCTCTTTTTCAATACAAAGAAGCAAACAAAACAAATGTAGTGAATATAAATAACCCTGCTTTTGAAACAGTAAAGACTAAACATACAGGGAATATACTAAGCAATACCGAAACAGAAAAAAGCATCAAGTTGCACAGCAAAAGTAAAAAAGGAATCTCAGCAGATGTGAATGTCTCTCAGTCAGTCAACAGGTGGAAGAGTGATTGCAGAGGAAGGTAATTTTATCATCTGCATAATGCATGAAATCCAGTGCCCACTCTGAAAAATCACCCACTTCTCATATTACATTAAAACAAACGGTATCTTCATGATCATCATACAAAATCATTTATTTCACAGTTAGGAGATGGGAGGGGAAATCGGAGACCCCGGCGAAGGCTAGAGGCAGCAGTTGAGGCAGTGATGGCCGTATTTAATGTGTGTTTAATGTTAAGTATTTCTTTCATTCCCATCGCTCCACATGTTAACAGCGCACAGTTTCTGAGCGCCGAATGTGTTTATTACCGAACACATTTCACAGGTCTTTACCGGTGGCACGGCCTGTCTGATTAAGTCATGGCCATTAGCATCATCACCATTAGGCTCCTGATGGTGCAGGGAGGCGGCCTGCAGACATTTACGATACCCGTGGGACTCGGCTCTGTGTGTACGTCCATGTGTGTGTTGGGAGAATCATGGCCTGGAGGCTGATGATAGATTAGCCGTTCTGATATAAAACACAGCTGCATAGGGACAGCAGTGTCAGACAATCTGCTCACTGGAACGCTAAATCTAAGACTTTCAAAGGCGTTTCCTCCAAAATGACATACAGTAAGGACAAAATATGCTTGCCCCATTGAAATGCAATTGTTATGATTTAGTTAAAAGCTTGCATTTCTAAACTGTTCACCTACTAAATCAAGGAATGCTTTAATTTTTCTAGTAGGAAACAGCAGAAAAAGCTATAAAAATGACAATGACATTATTTAAATTTTATTTATTTTTTAATTTTTGTGCTCCAAATGAATTCTACAACATCATTCTTCTGTCAAGCTTTTTTTTAATGTACTAAATAGTCTGATATGTTAGTGAGAAACATGTTAAGTTCACTGTTCTTTTAGATGAAATGAAGTGCACTTAAGGTTTAATCCTGCTCTGAATCCAAAAATGATGTTGTATTGACATGGTTTGCTCGAAACAAAAGAAAACAAGTGGTTCCAGGTAGGGCTGTGCAATTAATCAAATTTTGATCATGATTTTGTTGTCAAATGATCTCAAAACTCATATAATCGAGTTGAAATGATTTATTTTCCATTTTTCTTTACACAATTTCTGAGAGACGCGCAAACATTCCATTCCATTGCAAAACAGCTGTAAAGTATTAGTAGCCAAAATTTATTCTCAATTTGAATATTTTGTATAAAGAACCTATAACAAAGTGTTTTTGAGAGAGAGAAATGCTGAATAAATGCATTGTGAAAGTCAAAATTAATCATTTGAATAATCATGATTTCAATATTGACCAAAATAATCATGATATTGTTTTTTTCCCATAATCGAGCAGCGCAAGTTCCAGGCACAACAAACCCTGCCCCTCGCATGTATTGCAGCTTATTTTGGCATAGATCCAGCTGATATCATCAGGTCTATGCATGTGTTGATGTCAGCATGTCAATTAGTCCTATATATATATATGTATATATATGTGTGTGTGTGTGTGTGTGTGTGTGCCAGGTTTGAAGTAAATTGAAACAAAATTGATGTTTTTCCAGACATTTGAAGTTTCGCTCATTGTAAGTACATAGGAAAACAAAAAGATTTTAAAAATTAATGTAAATTTATAACTTTAACCTGTTTTTCTCAAAATGTTGTGACATCTATTCTGGGTCACAGGCAATCCATAAACCTGATTTGGTATGAATTCAACCAATAGTTTTGCTGCTACCGTGTTAGTAACAAACAAAGAAACAAACTGAACCAAAAACAATACCCCTTGCCTCCCCTTCGGTGGGCGGGGTAACAAAAATCCCACCTGAAGCTTATTTCACTTCATTCACCATGCCAATCTTTGCTGAAGATGCTGTAGTGTTTAATAATTACCCCATATCTCTGCCTGGATCTAACATGATCAGTATCAGGTTTCTGAGACTTGTTCTGTTGGAATCTAAATACTCAGCCTCAGTCAGGGTCTGAATAGTAAATGTGGGCTGACAGCCGTATAAGTACCACCAGGCTGGAATGTTCTGGAACGCTCTCCGTCTACGCAGCAGATGTTTGACCGCTGCTCGTCTCTAACCAGGATGGGAGCCTAAGAATGTGTGCACATGTGTACAGAATGTGTGTGTTTACATTGATGGGTGGTGTTTTTTTTTTTGTTTTTTTTTCTCCTTACCTGGGGTTCATCACCAGTCGTCTAAAGAAGTACGTCCAGGTGATGTAGTCCATGGCGTCCTGTTTTGATGAGATGGTGCCTGCAGCTATCTCAGCGTTTAAATGGTCTGACATCACACTGAGGAGGCTGAGCAAATGACATGTAAACAAATCAGATGACTTATTAGCATTCAATAGGCTGCACTTTGCCTCTAAGGCCTTCTGGTTAAATCTTCTCTATTTTAAGGTTTTAATATTTGATTATATTTATTTCTTTTAATTGCTTTTGATGGTTTTTTTTTTAGCTTTTATTCTTGTGAAACTCTGGACCTTGCATTATTGCTTTTGTTTTCTTAACGTCTGCATCTTGAGGAGCACTTGGTGGCCTGAAAAGTACCGTCAAATCCAATAACAAATTTCCTGGTGAAATTTATGTTCAAAGCAAAAACGTCTTCTACTCAGACCTTGATGAAAATAAGTCTAAACCTTTTGGCTTTAAAGAGAGTCATTTGAGGAAACCAAATATCTGATTGTCACCTGGACTCCACAGGGAACGGCTCATAGAGGAACTTCTTGTAAAAGTCCTTCTTGATGTCATGGACGAGGATAACAGCTTTGCCCTGGTCATCGAACTGAGGCCGACCTGCTCGTCCCATCATCTGCAGAACATCTACACACAGCACATGAATTAAACAGATATAAATGTGACCCTTCAGCAAACCATCCTATTTGGGAGAAAATTCATTTACAGGATAGTAGCTCACACTAACTTCTTTAGACTGAGGGCATCTGTCTTTTTGACTTCTTAAACGATTTGGTTATAGACTAACATTAGCCTGCATGTGACAAAGTAAGAATTTTAATTTAATCTGTTCCTACAACTTCACCACATCCATTCAGTTGCAGCTTTTAGCCAATAAACAAGCAAATTCTCCTTTGGTAACACATGATTTAACAACCATCTCCCAACAACAACACAGTAATGTGAGACAATTTGTGGGTGTTACTAAGAAGGGGCATTTACAGTAAGCTGAGAGTCTGTTGTATATTTACAGTTTGGAATTCAGTACTCAAATTATTATCATTATCCACTTTATGGATTAGACAGAAAAACCATGAATAAAACAAAACAAATATGAACCCAACTGTCTCAATCCAGGCTAAAAACAGGATTCCACACACTCAAAAAGCCCCAGTAAACGAAAATCTTTGTTGTTGCTTTTAAGTTAATAGCAGGATATGTTTAATTTTTGCAAACTTCACTTGAAATGTTCTGCATTTATTGCTGTAAATGACGGTTTTCATCTCACTCAGTCTTTGGAACTGGAATAATCACCAAACTGGAATGCTATTTATCAATATCATGATTAAGGATGGGAATCGATAAGGATTTAACGATTCCGATACCTTATCGATTCTCATTGGGTGAGGGAATAAAAGAGTAAAAACAGGTATATTTGCATTACAGATCTTTTATATTTCCATCTCTACAGAAAAAATATAACATACAGTATGTACAAATAATAAGAACAGATGATGGCCGGTTTGGGGGGGGGTACAGTAAAAGTGAAACTAAAGACGCTTTACTAATTCCTCTATTTTCACATTTTTACTACGTGAGCCGATTCGACCTGGCCCGTCTCCCGTTGTTATGCATTTCATTTCCTTTTCTCTGCCTTTGGAAACTTGTATTTGAGTGGATGCGATGTTGGTTGCCCGCACCGGAACCGGAAGTGTCCGTGGATGCCGTCCTGTCGCTAGATAAGCCGCTAAATGCCAAGTAGCCAATCAAACGTATTAATCACATGCTGTGTGGACAAATGTTTGAGCAGATTGGAGGGATTCCACCCTTTGGAAGAAATAGAAGCTTTGACAGTGTTGCAAGTGGACCTGGTGTCATCTTTTTTTAAGACTGTTTCTGTCTCAATGCCATGTTGGCTACGCTCTGACCAAAACAATGCCGTGTACGTGTGACGTCATCGCACATGTGGAACGAAGGTGGAATTGATAAGCAGAATCGTTAAGCAGGCAGGCAAACAATTCCAAGGAACCGAGCTACTGGGATTCCCGATTCCCATCCCTAATTATGATGAGTGAGTGACGGGGAAAAAACAAAAACAAAATATCACTGTGTACCTGTAATAGGGTAGTCTATGTAGCGCCTGGATTTGCCATCATAGTACTCTGTTCCCTTGACTACCACCAGGTGAGCGGGAAAGTTAACTCCCCAGGCCAGAGTGCTGGTGGCGATCAAAACCTGACACAATCACAACAATGTTATTCATAACGTGAATACAATGCCATCAATCCAACAAAAAGTTTCAAGGTGTTGTATAGATGGAGATATAAAGGGCAGAACCGGTACCTGGATCTTGCAGTTAACAAACAGCTCCTCCACTGTTTTTCTATCTCTTTCATGAAGGCCAGCGTGATGCATGCCGATCCCAAAGGCCAGTGTCAGCTTCAGGTTGGAGTCTCGGATTGTGGCGATGATTGCTTCTATCTATAGAACAGAGAAAATAGGCCATGTCAGATCTTTAAGACATTCACGAGTACAGCCGGCTAATTTCACTCAACAGTGAGGTCTTTACTGGCTTACATATGAATGGAAAATCAGGTGTATTAAATTCTGTGCGTACTGTATGACTATGACTGTAACAATGGTTGCAAAAATGAGTTAAGCACAAGAACCAAAGACCCTTCACCTTTGACAAAGACAGAAATAAAATCCATGTTGAAACGACTTGATGGCTGCACATGTAATGAATCAGTTAATAATAAGATCTTAGAAGTTATTACATATTCTGTTTCCAAACTGCAAAACCAATGACTGACAAATGACAGATATGATAGACAGGAGAGGTTAGAAGAGAGTTATACACATTCACTCAGTGTGGAACAAGATACTGGAAGACCACCGGGACCAGCTTAGGGTTTTGTATCTTCCCTGAGAAATGTACGATTTATGGTAGAGATTTCATGGCAAATGTCCACACATGGAAAGGCAGTTTTTGATATGAAGAGAGCAGGTTTCAGGCCTGTATTTCCTTTGTGGTTGTGTACAATACAGACAGGAAAGAGGACAAACAAATACATCGCCTTATCTTTTTTGCACTATTCCACAATGACACCACAGCCTACCTGACAAACAAGGAAAAAGTCACAGTTTTAAAGGAGAATTATCTTCAGTAGCATTTTTTTTTTTTTGCTTAATACAGAAAACAATATTAGAAGTATCAGAGAGACGAGGTGAAAAACAAAAAAACACATGCCGTGATGCTACAGAGAGGGAAAGGTCTCAGCAAAGACTTTTCCTTAAAGCTGAGATGGATGCTGATGCTGCAGCTGAGGCAAGTTATTTGATGAGTGTTCAGTTCCAAAACAGGGGAGCCATTCACTGTGTGGCAGTTTCTAAAGGATTCCATGCTGGTTAGGGGTGTGTACTGGCAAGACTCTGGTAAAACGATACAAATCACAACACTAGCACGATGACATGATATATCACGATATATCAGAATACTTTTAAAAAGGCAATTTTTTTTTGTTTCTTTTCTTTTTTTTTTTTTTTTTTTTTTTAAATGATTTCTTTGAAGAATTGAATTACACCTGAAATAGGCCCAAATACTAAAAACGTTTTTATTTGATAACAAAAGGATCTGATGCCACATCGCAAAATTTTCCTCTGTTAAAATTTAAATTATGTTTTACAGTCATTAGAGTTTAAGATCCTGCTCAGATTTTCATAACCAACATCATAACATTATTTTTGTACGATCCCAACAAAGGAACTAACATCTGCCTCTCAGACAGTAAAAAGTGCTTTTAGGATGCTTCCAATAACCATTATTTAATAAAACGGTGTTAAATAATAAACAAAATATAAACAATAAAGAAAACCAAAAAGCAAAAATGAACCTCCACCATGTCTGCACTTGAATAAATACCTAAAAATATCGATACACAAATTTTTGATATCGATACAGTATCGTAAATGAAATATCGTGATATATTGCAAAACCGATATTTTCTTACACCCCTAATGCTGGTAGTTGCTGATACTCTATGTGACACTATTCACTGTCCTCAAGCCACAAAAACAGCTACTGGGTTAATGGAGAAAGTCGAAAATGAATGTTTTCCTTCAATATAGCACTAACTTCATACAGTTTATTTTCAACTTCATCATATATATAGTAAATGTAATCTGTTCATCCTTATGTGCCTCTAGAAAAGACAATTGAAGACTCAATTGATCAGCGAACACCTCGGCACTTAAACCTGACTCTTCTCTTCGTCCTTTGGGGTAGAATAAGTCAGATGTTCCAAGACCCAGCACTAAATGAGTTTTAGCACTGAAAAAGTTGTGTGTTGTAAGTTGAATGTAAAAAATAAATAAATAAAAAAATAGGGGTTGGGTGGGAGGGGGGCTTAGTACTTCTTCTGCCACTAGATGGCAATACCTGTGACAAATCACACGAAGCACATTTTGCGCTTACTATGGGTTTTCCTCTAAAGTCTAAATTCTTGCTTATGTTGCATGTCGCTTTGGACAAAAGTGTCTGCTAAATGAAATTGTAGAATTGTAGAATGTATTTGCTGTGGTAAATTAGTGTGTGGAAAATTCTCTTGTTTATATATTTATTGAATTACTAGACACAAACATATTTTCTCATTAACTGGGGTATGGATGGATAATATGGATGCTATACCAGCCGAATAAAATAAAGTGGATTGCACAAGTATATACAGAACAGAGACATTACAAATAGACATTTGAATTAACAACACATACAATCAACCATAATAGTCACATGATGTGTCTCATTAGTACTGCAATATATTCTTCAAATGTAACATAGTCTGCACAGATATTCAGAGAAAATGGAAAAGGAAAGCGAAAATCCAGGCCACAGTGGAAGAGCAGCAGTGGGGAGAAAGAGCTGTCAGGTCGGAGAGGGTATTCAGGGCAGCGGGTGACCCCCGGTGAGAGTTAAGCAGCTATCGCCAGACGCCTGTCAGTCAAACAGCAGGGAGCTGAGCCGCTACACGGGCCAGCGCAGAGAGGCAGCAGGCAGCTGCACATATCAGACGAACACACACAGAGGCCACGGATAGAAAAAGGGCCTATGTTATATGACAGTACATATTTACATTGAGACAGGGATCTGTATGGTTCAGGAAGGCAAATTCCAGACTCTATAATGCTTCCACAACACATGTATCATTTTAAAACTCCTTGGCCACATTAATAATGCTCTTCCAGGTGTAATTATTGTAAACAGAGAAGGTGATGATTGAAATGATTGTCAGGAACGCATGTTTCCACTAGTTATCTCCACAATGACGGTAAAGACTGTGCATCATTTCCATTGGATTTAACATCCCTTTTCCTGTATGGAGCAACAAAACAATGAACCTTTGAGGCATAAAGCCATTTATTGATTTTATACAGTTTTGTTTATGGCAATTGCAGTAATCATATAGCTATAAAATTGAGTAAAATTACTGGAGCAAGATATTCATATGTAATATTCAGAGATTTATGCAGTGAATGATAAATGAATACAAAAAGCAAATTATTAAAGACACAATGATTCAATTCCTTTCGTTTGCCCTGAGTGAAGGTGAAAATACCTTTAAACAGTATGATTTAAGAATGCCTGTTAAATGTTTAATACAGTCAGGCTGACCAACTAACTGGCCAAACTTTCATGAAGGCCCAGGGTTTATACCTTTACATCTACAAGTAGCAGGGTGACCTTCTGGACACAAACCATCACTTAGTTACCACTCAGCTGATTTCAGCTATAGTTTACTTACATAGTGGCTACTTGTGCAATCTATTAACCTCAAAACAGCTCTTCTTAAAATGCATAATGCAAAATTGTCTGGTCAGACTTGGCAGTCCTGCAACTGTGCTCCAGCCTCAGTGGTTAAATCATAAGTGTGGTTAAATCCCATATTTCAGAATCATTCCCATGGCTGTTGTGAGTGAGTGCTGTTGGTTATTTTCCCCACAAATCACAATGTAGCAAAAGTGTTGGTGCACGTGCAATGAGGATAAATCCACAGTAGCTGCGTTTATACGGACCATAATGTTCTACCGATGATCTAAATAATAGCCCAATCAGAAAAAAATGCCTTGTGTAGCCACCTCAGTGGGAGACGGGCCTGATCTGGCTGATCTTAATATACTTTCATTCAGGTTGAGAGGGATAGATGGTGAAAATCTGTTTGATAGGGAAAAGTTGTTTAAACATCAACACTCAGACTATTTCTCTCTGTTTGGAATGAAATTGATCAGTTTTGTGCATGTTTCCTCCATGTTAGGAGATGGAGGTTTCCAAGAGGGACAGAAACATAAAAGATTGAATATTTTCTGTTCAGTCAAGTATACGAGGATTATTGAGCACCTTGGTTTTGGAAAGTCTTAACCCTAGAACACTTTCACTATAAAAAGTAACACCATCACCGTCACTAGGTGATTTGATAAAAATAGATCAAAATATAGCAACACATACAAATTAGAGTAGTTTTCTGTTATTTTCAACTGTGGCATGTCAAACTAAATTTTTTAAAAATGTCATGGGAGGACCCTAAAAAAAGGCTCCAAAACTACTGAAACATTAGGAATTCAAGAACAAAAAATTCCTAAAAAAAAAAACAAAACAAAACTATAAAAGCACTCGGAGAGCGCAGACCTCCGCCAAGCTTATTGTGACTCCCATTCAACAGTCGTACTTTTTTTATGTTCCATATGCCCTGTTGTTGAATCAAATGTATCATTAATAGACAATACCTGTAATCTGATTACAGTAGTAGTGGCTCTTGTAAATTGTATTCCCAACCATGACGATTTGCCGGG
>JAQQZY010000009.1:25966992-25980610 GCA_030068375.1 Ostorhinchus rueppellii | reverse complement strand
GACAAATGCAGGTCGCAGACATGTCTTTTACACACTTTAGAACAATTTTAATATGTTGAAAAGGGGCATAATATGAGCCCTTTAATTACTGAGTCTATGTGAACTTAATGATTATGTGTTACAACATTAACTTCTAAAGGGCATGTACTACCAGTCACTTAAATGTTTAATTTGATTACTCAGCTTTGATAAATAAGGGATTTTGCTTTGAAGCCATATAATAATAATCATATAGTATTTGTTTTAATGAATGTAAGAGAAATGAAACCTTGTTGAGAGTAAAATTTCAAGTGCCTCTTATTCTCTATGTTTCAGTTTCTCTCATTATTCACGTTTGAGGGTAAGAATAGATTTTATAAAATGCACTACAGAGTGGATGAATATTGAAATACATATTTGTTGTTTCAGTTTGATGTGAGCTGACATGACTGCTGCTACTCTACTGAGTGAGGAAGGAACAATTAAATGTTAAAATGTTACCTGTTCAACCTTCTTCCCTTGGGCAGGAGGTATAGAACTGCAAAATGCAGGACAAACAGGCTGAAAAACAGTTTTTACCCATGGGCAATCAGTTTGCTAAATGCCAAAGGAAGTGTGGGCGGGGTGGTCTTAATTATGGTATTTTTACTGATCCACTGTTCTTATTGAATGTCTGTTTTAAACTGGATGTCTGTCTCCCTATTTGGATATATGCTTTTACTGGTGCTGTTTTATTGGGTGTTTGTTCTTATTTGGATGTTGATTTTATTGACGCATGTTCTTACTGGATGTTTGATTTTATTGGATATATGATTTTATTGAATATTTTAACACAGAGGATGTGTTATTTTATTTATTGCTATGCACTTTATCTTGTGGCACTGTTCTTGGTAAGCTCCACCCAGTTTCCTTGTACTATTATGTGAGAATGACATATTCTATTCTATTCTATTCTATTCTATTCTATAAGCACAAAATACTACTAGTACTACTACTAACAATAATAACAACATATTTTATTTAAATGCACCTTTCAGGTCACTCAAGGACACTTTACAGACAAAATTAAAGCATAGTAACAATAATAAACAAAAAATAACCTTAACACAACCTGATAGAGCCACACTATGCTCATGGCTCAGAGCAGTAGAGTCCAGATTGCAGTTCTTTTAGAAGGTCATGTATAAACATAGTACACCTCTTACCTCTCTCTCATCCTGATGCAGCCACTGCTTGGGGTTGTCCTCTGTGGCCAGGTAGGCGATGAGGTCCAGAGCGGTTAGTCGAGTTTGCCGTCGTGAGGAGACAAAGATCAGCACTGGCTTGGCTGGGGAATGGCTGCGTATCGCTATAAAGACAAAAGACAAAAATTGTCAGATTTCACATGATGGGTCTTGATTACTTTGGTATTCCTTTAGATGCAAGAACCAAAAAGTGACAGAGATCTGCCTTAGCCGAACTAAAACTGTAAACTCATTCTCTTGTTATTTTCAAGAGAGAATAATTGTAAAGACTTATTCTCTAACTACTCACACTTTCAAAAAACACAAGATTTAAATGCTGAATGAAGCCAGAAACACATCACATGTATAAATGCTTATTACAGCTTAGAGTTGATTCAATTTATATCTATTCAACTGTGATTCACAAGGACTCAATTGATCTGAATTCTGTTTCAATGTGATTCGACTCAATACTGATTTGGTTACAGATGGTGCATTTTAGTATCAATACCAACTTCCATCTAAGACAGATTATGCTTTACATTGTAAAGGAACAATCTGACCAGGTATATAATTGAAATTATTGACCACAAAGCAATTACATTAGCATACACTTGACTTAAAATGACCAATAAGTGCCAGTAAGTGCTTTCTTTAGAGCAGTACTGACCAGTTGGGTTAAAACTCAACCCTTACTCGAGCACATAAAACACATATTTCAACCAGTGCTACTTTTATATCTGTCCCTACATGAATTTTTCTCTCTATTTAACCTTTCTTACATGATCTACCACCATTTAATATCACATTATCTTCTGTATTTTGCATTTTTCTGTGAAAATCAGGTATTTTCCCATATTTAATTTACCAAGCATGTAGATGTTTATTAGAGCTCAGATTAAAGTTGAGGGTTAATAAAGAAAACATGACTTTTTCAGCCAAAAATATCAACAACTAAGCATATAAAAAGTGTCTACAATCACGGTCATTTATCAAACTACATGGGTTTCACTGATGAATCAATGGTGTGGAAGATGACAGTGTTTCCACGTTCACTACAGAGTCATTGAATGTCCAAATGGATCATATCTAATGACCATGAGAAGATGACAAGGTGCATTTTACACCAATTATTTTGCACTGATAGGTGTAATGGTTCAGAAGTTATTAAACATTTGAGGTCAGTAGATGGTAGCTGTTTGGGTATTTATGGGTTAAAATTAGTATCAGATCATTCAAATGAAGCCTGGACTCCTAAACGTATCTGTGCATCATTGGCACATGTAGGTGTTCAGCTGTACCTTGGAAGGTAGGTTTGTTCATCGTAGCCATGCGAGGGCAGTAGTGTTGTCCTGGGAAACCATGGATGTGAACTTCTAGCGGTACGGGCCGAACAGACGGACGGAAGTTAAACAGACCCACCTGTTACACAAAAAAGAGAGGGAGGAGGGGATGAGAGTCAAGGCGAAGAAAAGAGGAGGGAGATTTAATGTGAGCAGCTGGTGATGTGAAGCCCCATCTGGCTGAGCAGTGAAGTGTCTGTCACTGTCACTGAGGAACAGAGCAGCAGGCTGCTGCTGGACTGTGTTCAACCTTTGCACTGTCTGCTCTGTTTTATGTCTGACCAGCTTTTACAGGGTGATGTATGGACGCAGAGATGTTAAGGGATGTGTTGAAGTGTGTCGTATCGCTGTATGTGGATTGTGTACGGGCTGCTCCTGGATAATGGACCGGGCAGTGAGAATCTCGCCGCTCAGATCAAACAGCAGTCAGCCTCTCAGATTTATGGATGGCTCACAGCCAACCTGGCTTACAAACACTGTTTCTGTACAGCTGAGGCAGCAGAGCAAAAACCACCTAGACTATTCTGAAATGTGATGACAAGAAATACATAATACATTATCTGATCATTTAAAATTCTATTTAATAGTTTAAAACAAGCATAAACCTCACTCACTAAATGCAAATAAAAACTACAAAAAATATGTAACAACCTACTAATTGCACCTTAACTTACACTATAATGTTTAGGGATGGGTGGAATTACTATTCTTAGAGTGTCTAACACAAAAACGTTTCTGCGTATAGGATAAATGTGAAGTAAATGTTTCATATACTAAGAAAATATTTTTTTGTGTACGAGAAAAAACTTTTGGTCTAAGTGTGCCGGACATTTATGCTACTGTCTTGTCTCACACACTGTATGTGTCATGCAGCAGATACACATCTGTTGTAATCAATCAGTCTCCACACGCTGCATAGTATTGACTCTGAAGTAAATGGTGTTAAGCATTTCAGTTCAATTAAGTTACATTTGTTCTGTTTCTACTTCTGTTCAGACAAAACACTACAGCAGTAATGATAATTAATGCAAAATAATAAAACTTAAACATTAATCTATCATGTTTCATGATCATCTGATAAATTTCAATATTTTTATGACACTCTTAAGCATGTCTGCTTAATCCTAAAAGAAGTACAAGAAGCAGGCATGTTGTATTTTCTATTCTATATAGTGGTCGACCAGCTTCTTCTATGTCTGACCTCCATTGTTCGGCTGCAGGAGCTTTGTTGCCTTGTGCCTGTAATACTGTTTTGAGTTTAAGATTATAGTTTGTTCATCTTGTGAGAAATATGCACCTGATCCTGACCTGTTCATGATTATGATTGGTCAACTGGTTCCAACTCCACTTTGTTTTACCTGAACATGAACAATAGTCAGAAAGCCTGCGTTGACAGAGTGAGTTAACCACCTTAGTGATACCACTAAATATTTGGTTTTGTTGAACCAGGTAATAGAAAAAACATCCTTGCTCTGCTAAACATTCTTTGTGATACTAACATTGAGTCACTGAAGGTGTGCTGAACAACATGTAAACACATTGTTATTAATGGGATTTTTATCGTGAGATCCATATTTTTATGATGCTATGAATGATGGGTAATTGCTCAAATCTGCACACTAAAATTACTTTCTAGATGTTGTCTTCTGTACCTCAAATAATGTGCTGTGCACAGGTTTTTCATCATTGAGTTGGAAGTTTTCCCTGAAAACAGACTCAAGTGAGAGCTAAAAAAAAGCTATGGCTGTTAAAAAAACTTGGAAATCGACTGAATACATTAAAATACAGAGACTGTGCAGAAATCACAGTAAACTTTATAATAGTATTTTTTCCACCAAACTTAAAATTACCTTTCATCCAGAAAAAGAAAGTCTGAAAGATTTTAAGATCAAATGAAGAGAGTTAAACATTGTCTCTGGCCTTGTGTATAAAAACATATCAGTTTGGTTCTCTTTATTAGGCTCTGTATTATTTTGAGACTCTCCTCTGCTTCAAACTGACAAGCCAACTCGTCCATCTACATCGCTGTCGTCATCCCTGGTGATTACAACTTAAGCATGGTATCCAGACACAGGACTGCAGCCCATCACAGAGATTAACTACAACTTAAGTCTGGGCCAAAAGTATCTGTTTATCTTAATTGCTATCATTATATACATTCAGATAAATAAGAACGGGCAGAGAGGAAATGAACCGTAAAAACACGGAGTGAGACAAAGACTGTGGTTTCTGGCTGGCTTCACTGCGGTACTGTTCTTGGTACACACAGCCAATCCTCTGTATTACTGAAACAAGGGAGCTTATGAAGACGGTCCCTGTATCTGGCCAAAGAACAGGGTCAGGAGGTGAGAGGAATTTCTGTTGAGCATGTTCTGATATCTGGTGTAGAGAGGAGATTTTTTTTTGTGCATGATGGGTCCAGACCTGTCCGATTCCCAGCCAGTCAGCAAGGTCTCGAGCGTTGGCCAGAGCCGTTGACAGACCCACCACTCGAACGCCCTTAGACGTGTGGGAGGAGATGAAGTTGGTCCTGGACACGATGACCTCCAGCACTGGACCTCTGTCCTCCCCTGGAACAGGCAAAATTTTAATGTTAATTATTTTTAATGATACAATACACTTTGACATAAATGGTTTTTTTTGCTCTTTACTGGCACAGCAACAAGGAAAATAAAGGAGCTGGAGAAAGGCTGCTGGTTCCTATCAAGTGTCTAAACCAGGCAGATTAATATCAGGAAATCTGGAAAAACTAGCCAGGAATAAAGGGGAATAAACAGGGTGTCTATAAAGTCTGTTTACAATTTAACAAGTTCATTACAACAGTAAAGTAATAGACAAATCTGTAGAAATTATTACAAACACCTTTATTTGGGCACCTCGAAGCACACCGACACAGTACTGGGTTTGTTTTCATGTTGGCTGTACAGTAGCATAGCCTCATCACTGGTGTCAATGGCATCAGTGAACTTTTGCTTCAGGTTGTTGATGTCCTGCATCTTTGATCGATACACGATATCTTTAACAGAACCCCATAGAAAGAAATCCAGGGCAGTGATATCTGGTGAACGAGGTGTGCAGGGAATTGGGTCGTCCCTTTCAATCCACCGATCTAGAAATGTTTGATATAGGAATCCACCAACGTGCAACCTCCAAAGTGGTGGTGCACCATCTTGTTGGAAAACGATCGTTGGCTGAAGACCATCCAGTTGTGGTTTCGGATATTCAGTCAAAAGATCAAGGTAAACATTTACAGATATGCTGATCTCTCATTGAACAAAAATGGACCAATGATTCGACTGCACTGTGCAATCCCATGTGATTAAAAACTCTGATACCCACTGAGTACGTAGAACAAATCTGATTAACACATCTCATCAATCGCTTTTGTAATTATTTTTTTAAATTGTAAAGAGACTTTGTGGACACCCTGTATTACTCCAAATGTGTTGATACAGCGAATTAATTATTATAATGAGCAAAACATTGATTTAACACTTAAAATACACAGCATTTTGGAAATAAATAAATTTGGATTTCACAACATCTGTGCCACCAGCTAACACATATTCATTTATTTGCCATAATGCTGGTGATATCCTAATTTAAGTGCTTGAAAAGGGTGATGTCTGAGTTTTTTTTGGTCACGTACCGAGCAGGTGGATCTCATCAATGATGAGAATAGCCACTTTCTGAACGTAGCTTCTGTTCTGCCAGCTTCTGCTCACTCCGTCCCATTTCTCCGGTGTGGTGACGATGAGGTCAGCCTGTGCTATAGCTCTCATGTCAGGGGTCACATCACCCGTCAGCTCCACCACTCTGAGCAGAGATGTACAACAAATCATCTTCTGAGCTGTACCTTCATATAGCTGTACATTCAGTGTTATTTTTTCCCCCTCCTGTGGACATTTAAACCTCACCTCTGCCAACAAATGCTATTGACCAAATATGTGTTCTCACTCACTTCCTCCCCAGTTTCTCCTCGATCCTGATCTTCCAGTCCTCAATCCTCTCTCTGACCAGGGCTTTTAGGGGCGCGATATACACCACCTACAGTCACAGGCACAAATGGATTACAGAATGAAACAAAACTCATATATTGTCCTCTAACACCACAATGTCTAAATGTACACTAAGTCAGATTTGTTTTGTGTTTCTAATATTACAGTAATGACCATAATTTTAACACAGACACAACTAGAAAGTTTTTTTTTTATTTTTATTTTTTATTGTTCACAATTTAACATCAGTTTCATGTATAATGATGATGTCTTCATTTCTATCTGTATTTCTCTCCTGATGCTTTAAATATTTGGCTGACTTTAGTCTGATGCAACAAAACACTGCGATGACCAAATGAATGGAAATGCAAATAAAATTCAGTTCTCTGGGCTGGACTCTTTTGGACATTTACTCAAAAATATAACCACCTTATTACACACGATGGCTTCTCAAGGGTTGCAGCTGTTAAGTACCAGCATTTCTAAAGTCAACTTCTGTGATCGAAAAAGCACCTTACTACAGATTCCTAATCCCAGTTGCTATGCATATCGAACATATATCAAATGGTTAGTGCATACTTGAGACTAGATAACTGGATTTGAGCAGTCTAACCTTCGAGGTTGGATATTGGTTGAAGACCCTGAACATGGCCATCTCTGCAGCGATGGTTTTTCCAGAGCCTGTTGGCGCCCCCAGCAGGACATTGGTGTCAGTGTGATACAATGTGTGGAAGATCTGTGTCTGGATGGGGTTGAAGTGTGTAAACTTATAAAGGCTCTCGTACTCCCGGTTACCCAGAGCGGTCACTGGTAATGGCTGTAGGTCCAGCAGCTCTGAGAGAGAAAACGCACAGTGAAGTTAAATTCAGAACCCAAGGATGAAAGGAAGAAGATCTACAGCTGCTAACACAAAATAAAAACAGATACTGTAATATGAGATATGTTGCTTAATGCAACAGTTCAGTGGTAACACATATTACTATTTCCACACTGATGGTCATTTGTCAGCTGATGCTTGTTCTCCAAACAGTGCAGCAGATGTTTGCACTTCGCTAGAATCACTGGAATATTTTTCTCTATTTTTGCTTATTGTTGTTCGCACAGCTGGACACGCTCATCATGTTGAGTATGCAGTAATATTTATAAAGCATCATATAATTTTGACAATCTACCTCGTCAATGCTTTTTACTACATGTACATACTGTCTTTTGTTTGCTGAAAAGAAAGACACTATCTTTCCGACTAATATCCAAAATGGAAAACACCCATCTGAAACTACATCTGAAATTTTTCTTGTCCTAAATCTCGAGGCTCAGTTATTTAAATATCGATTATATGTTTTGATAGGTTCTAATGTTCTTCATGTGTCTTCCTTAAGCATCAACATGTTTAGGAGAATTAGATTTGACGACCTGATACTTTTCTATAAGTAGGAATTTTAAGACAAATGCTCAAATGCTGCTTTTTCTATTGGTCTGTGAAATGATCTCTGTGATATGCTGTGGGTTTCTGTTATTGAAGCTGCTGCAGGGTAATAGTGCCTGCTCTTACAGAGGGGAAATGTGGTCAAACGTAATATCCCAGTTCCTTTGCAGATCTGAGGAGCCAATGAGTGGAGTATGAGGGGATTAGATGCTTTTGTTCTCGAGGGCTGGATGGGGTTTTGATGTCTCGATGCAACTTCCAAATGGCTAAGCCATTTTGTGTGTGTAAGCCACTGACTTAGGCTGACTGTAAGTTAGAGTTGGTAGTTTTAGGGAGAGAGTCTATGTGTTTATGCCAGTATGAGATTTTGGTAAAAGATAAAGTTTCCTTCACCACATAAAATAAGTGTAATCCATCAAACTGTTGGAAAGCCTACTAAATGTCAACTATAGTTCATTGCTAATCTATACAACAGCTAAAATAAAACAAACACTGCATGACATAGAAACTTGTCACATGCTGTACAGATCTATACTGGTGACTGATTCATAGCTATGTTACTATAGAAGCCAGAATGTTCTATGTGTGAAAGTAAACGAAGCATGCTTACAGACGAGCTTTTGGATAATTTTGTTAAGATCTCTGTCAACAGTGAGGAGGAAATTAAATCCGTAAATCCAGTGTCAAACAGACCAACAGCTGAATATTGTTACCATTTACAATGTTATCCATTTCTATTGTCACAACACTGATAAAGCAAAGGAAGCAGAAGATCTGCTTTGAACAGTTTATTTTTACCCAGTCCAACCATGATGGTGGAGTCATTTCTCCTGTTCCAGCAACTTAAGTGTGATTGCTTGCCAGTGAATAATTGTGTTTGTGATTCCAAACTTGGGAATTTGTTGATGATTTATGAGCAAATCACAAAAGTAAAACAGATCCAGCCAGTTCATTTTAATAATGACTTGATAAATGCATGTATTCAGTATAACGGGTAGGCTATTTTAGTATCAGTAATAGTGAAAAAATGGTGTGATGACCTTTTTCAGCACTTTTTTTTGGCACAAAGCCTCCTGACTATGTAAAAAAATAAAACCTCTGCTTGACTTGTTGAACCTCCAGGAGATTTTGGTTAGATTTTATTCTGTGTGTAACTCTACATTCCTGCTCGCTGTAAATATATTATGACTTTTTTTTTTTCTGTGTTAAATAAAGCTGGAGCCAGCAGTAAATCAACAGTTGCAAACATTAATAAATTGTGTTGCACAACTTATTCACACTTACTATCCTCCCCAAAATTTGCACTTTGAAATGGTAACTCACACAATTAGGTGATGTGTAAGAATAACTGTGTCCACACCTTTCCATTGCTAATTTTGTGTTGTTCCCCTTTAGTAAATGTCGACATCAATACAACTGGCCCAAAGTTTTCAGTAAATTGTTATCATTAGGCTTTTAACTGGTGGTAAAAGAATGAATATACATTTTAGTTTTTACAAGTTTTATGTTTCTCTTTTCAAGATTGTTTTAAAAAAGCCTGGAAACTGACCTCTAAAGCACCTTCTGTAGCTAAATTTGTTTTTAACCTTCGCTGTCAAAACTATCTTGTCTATCAATCTGTACATCTGGGCTAGGACCTGTGACAACAATTTCTTCTACACTGTCATTGTTGTCTTTTTTTTTAAAATTATCTACCAGAATGTAAAAAACAAAAACAAACGTAACAACTGGAGCATGTATTTTTTTGCGGTGGTGTTGTTCAATAAAAAAAGTTGAAAAAAAAAAAAAAAAAAACCTATCTTGTGACTCTTTGTGAGATTCTGACATCCAAATAGGAAACCACTGTTTTAGAATGGAAAAAATGCACAAACACAGAAAAAGTGGAGAAAAAACAACAACAGAACAACAGCAGGCAGAGAATCAGTCCAGTTCCTAACAACAGTGCAGCAACTGTAATGGAACAGCTGGAAACATTCAGCAGTGTCAAACTGAACAACTCTTGGTGTTATTCTGATGGTGTTTTAGTCAAATTGCTGTTGTCACACAATGAGTGTGTGTTTGTTTCCTGTGTACCAGTGTGTGGAGGGTGTCTTTCGGGTAAGATGAGGTTCTGGAAGTTGATGATGCATATGGATTCTGCGCCGAGCCAGCGGTCGGACACCGCCTTGATGTAATACTGGGAGGGCAGCGGCTCAAAGATGGGGATGGTGAAGACGACGTGCATGGGCTCTACTGTTACCACCTGCAGCAAGAAAGTACTGATTTAATCTCAGAGACAAACTGTCTTAAGTTATTTAAGGATGTTTTATTTGTTTCTGAAGATGCCTGTGTTCTGAGTCAGAAAGCATACCTGTTTCTTCTGCAGGAGGAAGTACTCAGAGTGGTAGATGTGATCATTTATGGGATCCTCCACCCATAACCACCACGGCTCACCCACTGACCCATGGACCTGAACAAAGTGTCAGATTTACAACACAGGAAATGGAGTAAAAGCTAAGAATGGTGAATGAAATATATGTTGTGTTGTCATATATCTTGACAACTCGGCATTTATATCCATCCTGGCAAATCACAAACCACATGTGGATAGTTTTAATGAAAGATGAGATGCATTCAGAGGCGTCTGGGATGCATTTGTCCAAGGTTTCCTTTTATAATCTTTGAGATGTCTGAAATGTTCAAAAATCTCACAAAGATGTGGCTAGAAACTTTTTTTTATAACTACCACTTTGACAATTTTTGTAATCCATGAGGAAACAGAATACCACAGTTCCCAGATTCAGAAAAAAAAATCAGTTCAAGTGACTTGGGATTCAGTAATTAGCTGATGCAATGCAAGAGAGGCAATAAAAATTAGTAGAATGGTTAGGTTGAAATGAATGACTTGTAGGTTATAGATCAGCTGCTTTGCATGTCAGGCAGGTATTTCAGATCTGATCCAATCCAAACTGGAGATGCTTTCTAATACCAGTTGGACAACTGGACATTTGTGTTGGATATCACAGGATGGATGTGAATGCAATACATGAACAGAGCCTGAGATTAGGCTCAAGACGGCTTCAGTGAGGATTCCTATAAGTTCAATAATGTGCAGTATGTATTAATCATCTGTCTCTTTCTTCTTGCAGGATACATGTAACTCATAATGGAGTATATATCAAAATGAGATTACACTTTACTGTTACATTTTGTCACGTTATTTACAGTATATGATTTGAAATCAAGGCATATTCCCTTCTTTCTCTGCATCACCTCTGAAGCAGTTATGTTGTAGCTAAAGACAGAGGTGGCAGAATGACCAGTTCATTCATTAAATACTGACCTATCTAGATGAGACAGGGTCTAATGTTAACCAAAAACTGAAAACTTGAGTGTGTGAGTCATGGAAGAAATGTTGCTACAATTATGATAAATGGTGACCTTATGCTACACCTTCACATCCAGCAATAAGTAGCACAGAATCTATTTTATCACAATAAGTACAACAGCAAAAAGACAGAGGGTGTTGAACAGTGTACAGATAGCAAAGCCTCTGGATAAGTCCTCAATATAATGATATTGGACCATATTAATTCAAATAAACTGAATATACGGTATATTTTCCTGTATTTTCTCTTCAAATGTCCAATTTCAAGTTATACTGAAATTCAGTTACCAGAGTTAAGCATTCTTAGGTAACACACATAATCTGTTAAATTAACAATTGATAAAAAGAAAAAAAAAATACACCAAATTAAAATGAAAATTGAAAAGTTGGGAGTTGCTAAAAATTCTGTATGCATCATAACGAGCCAGTGTGGTCTTGTTTCCTGGGTGCCATCAGGGAGGGTTATGTGTTGGTACATGTGTCCTGGCTCTGCAGCCGGATCAGGCCTAAGCCACACAGTGTTCCATTACCGCTCTCCCATGATTGGAGCATGCATCGCTAATCGGACATAAACATTCATCTTCATATTCAGCCCTGCTACAATGAGCTTCCTGTTCCTCTCAGATTCCAGGACAAACTTTGGACTAAGCTTCCCATGATCCCCTCTGGCCTCTCTGTCCACTGAGGTGGGACACGCTGGCGAGGCCTGCGAGGCATTCTGGCCCGACTCTCAAGGACAGATGGCGATTCCATGGCCATAAAAATAGAAGCATCTTTGCGATACTAAGGTAGAAAGATTTGTTGTGAAAATGTGACCATGGCTACACTGGCTGTTTCAGAAAGATGTTTTTGGTGGCATGTGGAGATTTTGATCTAAACACAGCAGGAGATGAAGGCAGATGCTACTTTTAAAAGACCTTTCTGTAAGTCCCAAAGATCCGAAAGTGGCTGATATATTTTAGATTCCTCCTCTTGTAGAGAGCAGCAGCTACAGTGACTATAGAGTGTCCACTGATATCATCAGTACTGAGCCAAACTTGTATGAAAATAAAAATAAAGCTGCCGCCAGCCATTAAGCATCGAGCTTCTGTACAACTTCAGATTATGTGTCTGCAAATATGACCAGGAGCTGAAACAATTTCTTGAAAAATTAAACAAGTCTGCTACTAAGAATCATCAATAATCATGTGATCCAGCTTATGGAGAGTGATTCAAGTGTAACGTCATCTCAGAAATATAAGCATATACAGTATTTCTGCAAACACTAATAGAGTTAAGGCTCAGCTAATGATGCTTGATTCCTTTTACTTGTTTAATTTTGTTTTTAAGAAAAAATATCACAATGATCATCACACTGGGTAATATTATTGCATAAAATGTGCAAAGGAAACTACTTAACGGTGCTTTTTTTTAAAAAGATGGTACACATTTTCCTTTCTGTCTATTTATAAAAGTAAATGTATTTCTAAGAGCAGATGATTAATTGATTTAATAACTGATAGTTACAAAAATCAAGTATCGTCTCAAACAGTTTAACAACAGGCAGTGATTTCAGATGGAACTTAAGCTCTTTTATATTGCTGTTACTTCTTCTATGCGCCATCACAACACTGTGTATATGGAACTAACACTCAATACCTCATCCACCTTCAGGTTATGGAAAATTGCTGCTCTCGGCTGTAGGTGCATTTGCTTAATTTAATTCTAGTCCTCTTGACCTGCTCTGACCTCCTGAGTGGCAGGATACACTGATGTTGAACTTAACTCTTTCTACATGGCATCTGCTTATTTTTGTCTTCTGAGGATGAGCATCTTCATAAAAACCACACTGCTTTATGCATAACATTACTCTTTTATAGAGAATACATGAATGACTCTCAGCACAAAGAAACATTAAGAGCTGTTCAACCTGTAGCTTGTGTTTGTGTTTTAAGAGATGACACTGGTTGTGTGGTTTTCATTTGGTTTGTAGTCTGTAGCAGGAAGAGCAGGGAAAAAGCACAGCTCACTATGCTGAGATAATGCAGCACACTGACACGATCACACATTTGATGAACCTTTAAAACATACCACACACTTAAGGTGCACGTGAGTGAAGTGCAAACAGGGTTCATATTATGTACAACTCCATAATAATATAATAAGCTTAGTTAGTAATTAATAATTAGTGAATTCATCAGTGGTTTCCGATAGATGAGATTATAGTGTGTCAGCCCTGCGATGAACTGGCGACTTGTCCAGGGTGTACCCCGCCTTCGCCCTAAGTAGCTGGGATAGGCTCC
>JAQQZY010000009.1:25923388-25960359 GCA_030068375.1 Ostorhinchus rueppellii | reverse complement strand
TGCAAACTCCACACAGAAAGGTCCCAAGGTCCCGCCCGGGAATCGAACCCAGGTCCTTCTTGTTGTGAGGCACGAGTGCTAACCACTGCACCACCGTGTCGCCCACTTTTGCTCATATAATAGTATATTCCAGACAGGTTTGCTTTTTGCAGATTTCACACTGCACTGTCTGGAACTCACAGAAGAGGCAGCACCATGGCTCTTCAACCAGGTCCTTGGAGTCTTCCTAAGATTAAACTTGGAAGTAGGGGGGCCGTTGATATTAATCATCATCAGGTTGAAAGACATTTATTCTGCCTTTCTAGTTTGCATTTACAATAATCATGCATCTTTCAATGAGATGTGCAGTGACCTGCCAATCAAACTGGGGTGGCACTGGCACCTGAGGCGTCCAATCAGGCTCAAGGGGAGACTCAATTCATCCCTTGCACATGGCTCACATCCTCACCTGGCACACACACACACAGTTAAGGTTACAACGGCACGGCTTGGCTCGGTTCTGAAGTAAAGTTAGCTCATCACTAAGTTTAGCTCAGCCTAGTCTGGGACGGTGGGATCTGGCAGTCGGAGTTGAACTGCAGTGGCTGGACCGCTCCTCTCTGTTGGTCTGGATACAAACACCCACTAGTGCACATCAGGAGGATTTAGTAGTGGGTATACACAATGTTGACAGCAAAGTGAGTAGGTATACCCTGGACTACACCAGCAGGTGAAGTGGAATGGAATGGAAATCTGTTGGTCTCGAGGACTCACTGTTAAAATATGAGTCCTTCTCCTCCCACTGTGGTCTGAGACCGAGTCAAGACTGAGTCCTTGAAGGGCCAAGACAGCAGAAAATGGTCTTGAGTACTACAACACTACATAATAGTGTTATTACTGTTGTGTTGCAAATCATACTCCAACCTTAGTTTTCATCATTATTCCGCACAGAACCTGACTCTTTGTACTTCTAAAATCACAGTGCAGATCAGACCCCCACAGGAGTCAAAAACCACTAACTTCTTTTACCACTTACACATTTAATGTTTTATATTTGCCCTACTATGCTTTATATTTTAAATTTAGTTACTTCCTTAATTGAACTGAGTACACTTTATTTGTATGTAATAAGAAATGCTCAGGACGTACGTTTCACCATCATTCTAGGTGTGTTCAGGCTGTGTGAGTGTGTTGTGCATTTCTTCACCTGTGCCACGTATGACAGGTCTGAGATAAGGGAGAAGCTGTCCACCTCTCCTCGGCCAATGTACGTCTGCAGGAGGATGTTGACTTTGCCGTAGTTGTTCTCCACCCCACCTGCAGCCGGCAGCTCACAGTTACACAGCAGCTGCTCCAGCTCCTCCATCTCCTCCTCTCGAACCTGCAAACACACATGACTGACATTATCACAACAAGGTTTCGTTTTGTGTGGACTTGTGTAAGACAAACACAAGTCACCGAAGCTCATGCAACGGCTCGAATGTGACTTCTCACCTTGAGCTGGTCAAACTCTTCTGCTTTGGACACGATACTTAAAACGTCCGCTTCAGTTCGTTGTGAGTTGAAAAGTTCATTGAAGGTCTTCACAGAGGAAGAGAACAGAAACATAGAATAAAAGGAGGTCAATACAATGTCAGATACAGTGATAGATGTATATAAACAGAAAAAAGTGAACTGAAACTAGCTTTTTGCAACTGGTAAGAATAATGATACAAGTTTAACTTTCTTTTCATCAAATTCTCCTGACATTTATCTATGTTTATCTCTTTCTTCCAACTGTTATTTCCTTGTTTTCTTTTTTTGCTACTAATCCACATTTTCTTGATACATTATAATTCAATTTGTCTTTCTCGTGTTTGTAGTCTCCAGCTGTATGATACATGGGGGAACATGGAACTTTTAAATAGTCAAACTGGTAGGGGCTGGGGGGTGTTCACAAGTTTTGTAAAAAGTGCTTAATAATGTCCCTATTGTTTATATGGAAAAATGATAAAGTTGCAAAAAAGAATAGTCAAACTGGTTCTAATTTGATCAATTGGACACACGTAAAATGTATTGCAAAATTACATCCATTTATCCATCTGGGAGATTAACAAATAAAGAGGAGCATTAAAGGCACAATTTAGTTGGTGGTATAATGAGCAAAATCTTAGGAAGAAATAATTTGTTTTCATTTTCATTGTATTGTGTCCTTTGCTGTTTATTTATGTACAGACACATATGTAACCGCATCCTGCAAATATCATTGTTTTAGTGGAGCAAACATTAAAAACATCTGGTTCTGATGTTGCTTGATGGTAAAAAAAAAATCTAAAAATGAAAGGGTTCTATAATTTGCAATAGTTATAATTTGTGCATGTTGTTCTGCCGTAAGCCTTTGGGAATGCCTCTGAACACTGTTCATTGTTCCTTTGTTAATACATTTTCTTTCACTCATACAAATTGAATGGCATTTATTTTCGTATTCAGACAATTTTACACAAAGAGAAAATTTTCCGTATAGTTACGACCAGCGTCATTGCTGTCTTGTCCAATGGTGTCGATAGAAACTGACACATAAAATTCATCATTCATTCCTTTACTTATTCACATATCTATTAAAAACAAAAAAGACAATAAAGATAAACAATAGGTTAAATCTGGAAATAATCACATAAACTAATCACTTTGTTTAAATAATGTTGTTTTTCTGAGATGCCCTGTGTTCAGATTATTAAAGGGCCATTAAAATCAAACATTTTCCTTGTGTGATTCTTGAATTGTCCTTAAACTGTTACATTTCTGTGTACTGTGAGATTTTTTGGCTGGTACGGAAAGTTATATTTCACCTGTATAAAAACAGAAATGTCACGTTTTATCGCATTTTAAGGTTTAACTCGGCTCATAAGGCTTTGGGTGTTCAAATAATCAGTTATGTCATTTGCTTTGTGTAATTTTTGTTTACAAACATAATTTGTGTAGACATGACTTCACTATTCACTGCAAACAAATGAGGTGACGAGCAATTAAATAATACTCCTTCTTAATGAGATGTATGTGTATCATGAAACTATTAGTCACACACTAAAAATAATTAATCATCACCTACAGCTTCATGAATATAACAAGACTGTGGTCTATCCAACTTTCCTATAACTGTGCATTACATTAAAATATATATTATGGTCTGTCAACAGTTTTAATGTGATTAATTTGATAATAACTATGTTTTTAATGGAGCCTTCTACTGTAAAATAACATATCTGAAAATCTCTTTCATGTCCTGTTATATGTTTAATTTTTTTTTTTTTTTTTTTTTAATTTGTACTATTTCATCATTTCCATCTTGTTACAACTTTTGCAGTTTTGTACCTCGTTGCATCTTTTTATGTTATTTTCCTCTTATGGCCTGTTGTATGCATTGTCATACTCGCCTTGTTGCATATCTTACCCCTCCTCTGCATTCCACACAGGACAACACAAGTATTCAACAGAACTCTCATTAGGAAATACAGACCTACAGTGTTGTATCAGATGTAGGGGCGAGTATACCTCTATCGTGTTGTATCTGATGTAGAAGTGGCTGGCGGTCCTGCCCAGGTCAGTGGACGCGAAGTAGCCTGTTCGCTCCTCGAAGCGGATCATCCTGGCCTTATCCAGCTTCCTACCTGACTCCTGCACCAGCTCCTTCCTATACAACTCCAAGCCAGGATCCATCTGGAATAAATCAAATTCTTTCTTTGGCTGAAGCACTTGCATTCAAATCAGAAATGACATATTTACCTTGGAACTATAAAAATTCTGTGACACTTCTGTGCTCATTACCCTTCATTCTATTACAGACAGAGTGATTATTCTGTTGGAAGATTAACTAATTATTATTATAAGCAGAACTTGGCTCCGATAGTGGCTAAGGGGGTAGCAGTCTTCTAACACTGTTAAAAACTATTGTTAATACCTTGGCCTTTTAAATCTATTATCAGTCATCTTCTACTTTCTGCACGAATATAACAACTGTAATAAGTGTGTAAGCGGTGCAACGCTGAATGTTAAAACCTCTCAGTCTTTTCAACAGCAGATGGAAAATATTAAGAACAATCAGCTGAACAATGGATAGTCAGTTATAGATGAGTAAAGAGTGAGAAAGAACAGATGCTATTGAACTGTTATATTAAATTGTGTGAACTAATACCACACTCAAAAACTGAAAATATGAGGACTAGATGATTAAATGAGAACAGTTTAGATGGTCCACCTGGTACGCCTTGTGGTTGATGCCATAAGCCAGTGGGTTAGCCCTCATGCGGACATAAAGGTATGTATAACTGAGCCACTTGACGGCCTCCTCCACATTGGTTACTGTCCCCAGAGCAACCTGAACACACAGAAGAGACAACACATTTAGACACAATCACTGACATCACTGGTCTCTGTCACCATCTAGTGGACACATTAGGGAGCTGCAGTCTAAATATGTACATTCTCACTATACCATCCGATCATCAAAACAGTGTGAAGTGAGTAATGAAGCAGAGATTCAGCAGTGGACTTGACATGTTATGTGAAGAACTATAACTAATACCATGTAAACACTAAATCCAAGATGAGGCAGCTAAGTACTTTAATGTTTGCTTTTCTAACAAGAAGCATTCATCAAGAAAAAAAAGCACTCTGTTTTTGTTAAATGTTTACTTTAAACAATTGGCAACTCTGCTCAAATCTTAATGAATGTATGACACTCTATGCACTAATTTACTGTAACTGATACTCAAATGTGTCAATAGATTTCTCTCTATTTCATTTGTAGATCAAATATGCTCATAGAAGACAAATACACACTATATAATGTAGACTGGTCTGTGCAAAGGCGTAGTCCTTTGTTTAAATATCGGAGAAGACATTTAAGTCAAGTCACAGTTAAACTATAATATAAGAAGTCCATGTAACCACTGCCCCTACATTGGCAAATTCACAGAAAGTGTCAAGTGACAACAAGATTAAATGTTAAGTGGACTTCATCGTCATGTGAGAATATTACACCGCAGTATTACACACCTGATGCTCTCCCTCGCATGTTTTCAAAACACGTTGAGATGCTATATTCATGTGCTAGCTATGTTCCAGCATAATCCATTCTCTAGGGACCAGGGCCACTCTTGGGACCAAGAACGCCTACACTATTTTACATCGCTAATTGCAGTATGTGCTAAAAGACTGATAGTATTGCCCAATTTTACATACGCCTACTGCTGGAACAATCTGTCATCATGAGCAAATTCATGTCTTTTATATCTGTGGTAATAATAAATGTATGTCTTTAGGTATGTCTAATTTAGAGTTCATTATGGACACCAGCATTGAAAAAGAAGTGTTTGCAGTTTAGACATGACAGGTATTTGACTATAGGCCATATTACAGTATTTTAGTTTAGTAGGTTTAATTTCCTGTTCAGGCATATTTTGGAAAACTAGTCTGTAATCAACATTATTTAAAGATCAGTTATATAGAAAAGACCATTTACTATAATCATTAGCTTTTCAGTGCCTGTAATTATAGCCATCTGAGTCCTGTTTGTCACTTTGAAAATCTTTTAAAACTTAACTACAGTGAGTTTTGCTGGCATGACGTCCTTCATCTTTTAAGGTGGAATGTTTTCTCACGTGTAATTTAACTTCAACCTTTATTTTTATAAGCTCTCTTGCATGATATACGCTTGAGGGATGATGGAATGTGCTTAAATCTACATTAATTTCCACCAGAATATGCAAATTTGAGAATATTCCATTCCTCAGTTGGAGGAAAAAAGTGGAAGAGCATTACTCTATTGCTCTCCTGCAGCACTACACCTGCACTGGGACATTTTGTTACTTGAGCAGGTCTAAAATATGCTGGTATCTTATGTAATTAAGTGTCCTCTATCTTTACAGAAGATGATGAAACTTTCTGAAATAACCACTTAGTTGGATAAGTCAACCAAGATTTAGAGAACTTTCTGTCTCTCCCTGATGCAGTAGAAGTTTAAGTGTACACTAGAAATAGACTTCGCATCAGACTCTTGGCTGAACACAGAATTCTCTAGGAGGCTAGTGGAGACTGACCTCAGCATTGAGGTTGTCGGCCAGACTGTCCAAGAACTGGCTCTCGATGGGATTCTGCTGTGTGAGCAGGGTCAGGTAATGGCTCAGCTTGTCGTGGGTGGTGATGATGGTGCCCTCTCCGTACTTGTCAAACTGGGGCCGACCCGCACGTCCAAAAATCTGCATGACGTCCAGGATGCCCAGATCCACCAGGGCACCACGCTTGGCATCATAGATTTGAGTACCCTGTTAATCCATAAGAGGAAGAGCTGGAAAGTTTGCAAGTTCAAAAGTTTCTGTGATGATCTAATTATGTAAACGTTGCTTGGCACTGTGGTATGGCAGTGTCTGCTGGAAGAAAAGCCACAGACAGGTTGCATAAAGCCACCAGAAAAAGACTAAAAAGATGGAGCTGATTAATATTAATGGTTTGTGTGGGCTGTCTCTACCACCAATCTTTGCGGCTGATAACATGAACCTCTTCACATTCCAAAAGGAAAATTATCTGTCACACAAACTAACATTTAACACAAGCCTCTGGGCTTGTAATATTTCAAAAATGTGGAACAATAAGCCTGGTGAAAGTTTCTAATGGGGGAAAAAAATATCTGGAGCAGTACTTCCCTTAGAAATACATCTTACAAATGTCTATAAATTTGTGGAATACTTCTATAATCTGCCGGTGGAGGCTTACTGTAAAAATATCTGCAACGCCACAGGACTTTAAGGTGAGTATATCAGATTTTATCCAGCAAGTTCTGTGAAATAGTCAGCCACATATTTTTTTAGTCCATGTATCTAATCCAGGGGTGTCAAAGTCATTTCAGTTCAGGAGCCACGTACAGCTCAATTTGATCTCAAACCAGTAAAAATATCGTATAAATAATGACAACTTCAGTGTTTTCTCCTTGTTTTACTGCTAAAAAGTAAAATTAAATAATGGCCATAATGTACGTGCACTTGAAACCCCTCGGTCTGACTTAACAGATGCACCACTGCAATTGTAACGGTATTGTGCTCCAACTTCTCATTTAAACTTATACATTACAGATTACTCAGGATCTACAAAGGCTTAAGACATTTTGTTACCGGGATACTATTGTTAAAATTATGGAGTTTATAGCTGTCATTATTTATAGGTTATTATGCTATGGTCTGACCAACTTCAGATCAAAATAGGGTGTCGATGAAAAATTAGTTTGTCACTGTTGACTATCAGCACTGTCCGTGTAATCTTTGCACTTCGCAATTTCATCCCCTGGGCCAAATTGGAACCTTTGGTGAGACAAGTTTGGCCAACACCCCTGACGCTTAACACCCCTGATCTAATCCAAAACCAACACAAAATAAACCCTTTTTTTTTTTTTTTTTTTTTTTTTAACAAACAACACAGAATGAGCTTAAGAGAAGATGTAAGGACGCGTTTCTTTGGTAAGAACACTGCAAGATATGAACAAAGAAAGACAGAAAACGGACAGAGGCTGACCTTGATGATAACTGCATGGGCCGGCAGGTTCACTCCCCAGGCCAGTGTCGCAGTACAGACCAGCACCTTGAGGTGACCTTTGGAAAACATGGTCTCCATCAGGTTGCGGTCAGAGCGCAGCATGCCAGCATGGTGGATCCCAAAACCTTCAGGAAACATCTCCTTCATCTGTTTGTTTCTGGAGCGTTGGATCTGACAGAGGAGTCGGAAATATGACTGATGTTATAGGAGGGAAAGCTAAAGGTGATGGGTTATGTGTTTGATAGCAGAGAAACCAGAGGAAGTGACAGACAATTGAACCTGGGTTATTACTGTTCCTCCCAAAGTAGCAGTAACAGATCTGCAACAGCTTAGACTAACACACATTCTAATAGAAGAAGACAACAACAAATGGGCCAAAAATGACAGCTCAATCAGCAGTCCTCTGACACAGCCGCCAGCCTCACAAAGCAGCGCCTAACACTGGGCTATTGAAGTGGACTGTAATAATCTGTGGAGGTGGTCTGCGGCTGTGCTGACTCACTGTGTGTGTGCAGCATCGACACCACGCACACATCACATACGCACACACATACACAGAAAGTCAGATTGAGATGTGTGCTGGTGACTGACAGCAGGGCCGTGACCTGGCCGGGCTGGAGGGGAGTCCTCATCACAGGGCTTTATCTCTCTCTCTGAGCATCTAAATGGAGGTCAGCGCCCAGCAGGCCTCTGCACCGCAAAGAGAAAGCCCATTACTGCCAGCAGCTGTCTGCCTCACACACACTCAGCCCGACTGTCTGTGTTACAGTCAACATCTGGATTTGTATGCAAACCTCGTGGAATAAAGGTGGAAGAGTGAGGAGGAGGATGGAGACTGTTGCAACCAGCTGTCAAACAAGCGCAATGAGAAGACGTATAGATTTATTTATCAAGAGAAACAGGTTTATTTAATGTGAAAAATGTACGAGTCAAGGTGATCCTTTTGCATGTTCTCCCCGTGTCTTCGTGGGTTTTCTCCGGGTACTCCCGTTTCCTCCCACAATCCAAAGACATGCACTGATAGGTTAATCGGCTAATCTAAATTGCCCATAGGTGTGAATGTGAGAGTGACTGTTCATCTCTATATGTCAGCCCTGTGATGAACTGGCGACTTGTCCAGGGTGTACCCCACCTTCGCCCTTAAATAGCTGGTATCGGCTCCATGTGACCCCCGTGACCCTAGTGAGGATAAAGTGGGTATAGAAGATGAATGAATGAATGAATGTTTGCATTAGAGAGACTGCAATAACCACCTTACTGCATAAATAAGAAATGACACACTTCTCTCTTGGAAACCATTTAAATGTTTAATATTTTCAACTATCTTAAGATCCATGTCTGTAAGGATTTACAGGAAAGAACTACAGTTTTAGTGGATATGATGATCTGTCTGTTAATATCATGATGCCATTTTCTAGACATTATAATACCAATACACTACTTCCTGCAGTGCCAAGGTATCCAAATAATGCTTCAGAGAATGCAATAACAGTCTGTTCTAACACTTTTTACTTCTATACAGACAGAGGGTTTCCAAATCCTCAACAAGCGGAGGAATCAACTTTGAAAGCCTAAACTGAACAAGTATGTAATTTTCAGAGTTGGAATTACTTCAGGAAACGAGGAAAAGTTAACCTGCAGTTTTCCCTAACCCCAATCTAACCTTTATTTCACAATTATGTAACTTAAGAGATAATGGAATAAGAAAATAACCAAGTTGTTGTGGTGTTTTAGCAGACTGAGTACCTTTTTTGCCTGCTTAGCCTCTTCCTTAACAATGTTGTGATGACTTCACTTGAGGATAGTAATGCAATAAATAACTGGGAACATTATGGACAGCTTACTTTACATCCTCTTCATCTCCACAAGTACCATTAGTCCTGCCAATATGTAAGCCACTCTTGAGTCATTATTTATTCTCAAAATTAGTCTCCATTGTGTTGTTTTCCCTCTTGATCCATTAGACATTTCTATCACGTACATACAGTCCAAATTAAGATTTTTTTAGCATCTTCTATTTCCTTCGCTGTAAATCATTATTGTGGAAGCATGTTTGTCATGCCTCCATTTGCAGTCCCATGCTAACGCGGTGATTTATTCAGATGACAGTCTCATAGAAATGATGCAACCCAACAAAAAGCATTCATATTGTGGTACCTGAAGCCATTTAGATCTGAAAGACAGGCCAAACTCAGGGGCTGGTGGGAGTCCTCAGGTTGCGCTATTGAGATCCATGTGAGCTGGAGAAGGTGGATAATTGAAATGCTACAGCTGAGGCTTTTCTTTGAGGTGTCAGAGTGTGTTACAGCCATGCTTCCAGCCTCTAATCTAAGGTGAGTTAGCGCTGATGTCTGCTGTGCCATGGCAGTATTTGAGATGGCAGTGACCTAAGCTCCTGATCAGGTCCCATTAGGCCCTGCCGCTCTCTGCTGCACCCACTGCAGGGCTCACGCTGTCCGCAGACAGCCAACTGCCAGCTCCACTCACCGTCTATCATGGTTGTAACAACGCAGAGAACATCAGCTAACACCAGAGCTCAAATCACCGATTCAAAAGGCTGTCAGACCTTTGCGGAGGACCACAAAATAGAGCTAGGTGTAACTAACAGGTTTTACATTTTAGACTATTTAATTTCGGAACTCAGAAATCCTAGAACCGTGTGCAGGACACAGGCAAGAAGTGCAGAGGCATTGGTTTTTATGTACAGGGCATCACAACTTCAAAGCTGAGATATAAATGTGAGTGTAAAACCGTGCTAAAACTGTGACAATTGCGACCTGCACTGCATATCACTGTCACACCACATTGTTGGTTGTCAGCGCAAAAATACATACCCAGTTACCGAGTGGAGACTCTCAGTTTTTCAGGTCATCTAGGTGTTCTTAACTGCTCTGGCTGACTGATGGGGTGCTACAAGTATTTATTTATTTTTACTTAAATAGTACCTGGAACTCAAAAGTAAGAAAGCCTCTGGGAAGTGAAACATCCTCACGATTTCCAAAGAGACCATGCCTAAGATTGATGTTTTGTTACTTAATGGGTCTTAAAACTACCTCTTGCTTGAAAATGTTAAATCTACAGCTATTAACGCCACGTTGTTAACTCTACAGTGTTTACTGAGAGGAAAAAAAAACACTTACTGGGGACTTATGAAAATGAAGTTGGCATCTAGTAGTGAGTTAAGAAGAAGTTACTAAACTCTGTAAAATGTTTTAAGACCTCTGTGATTTTTAACATAGCCAAACAAATCTACACTATATCTGTGTTGTGTTAACTTTGCTAAAAGAACAATGCAGACATTATCAACAAAATAACCACAAGGATTTTCTTGTATAATATTTCTAAACACATATGATGTACAGAGACAGGCCAAAAAACTGTCCCAACATGACTTTAGCTACAGAAATAGTTAAGCACCTTCTGTTGGACAATAACTACAGAGATTAATATATTTCAACTGCAACAAGATATTGAAACCTAATTGATGCAGTGAATAGCTTCATATTTCTGAAACAATAAAGCCTGGACTCTGTTTCAATGGGTAAAGGTCATGTGATCTGATGAACCTAGATTGACCCTGTTCCAGAGTGATGGTTCGTCAACATGACAAGAGAGGTGGATGAAGCGATCGCCCATCATGCTTAGTGCCTATAGTACAAGCCTGTGGGGGCAGTGTTATGATGCTGGGTTGCTTCCGTTGCTCAGGTCTAAGTTCCACAATGGTATGGACTCATAAGATGATAGTAATGAATGTTGAGACTGCACAAACTCTCGGAAATGATGTCAAGGTGAATGTACGCTGTAATCAAAGCTATGAAGGCCGTCCAACTAAATAGAAGAGTAGGACTGATTTTATTGCCCGGTCTTTTGGCTAGGCTGTGTATATCCAGCTACTTTGTTCGGCTTAAGCAGGGTGACTGGTTTGTTGATTTCATTTATTGGCCCTTGACAGTCATAATGTTTGGTGCTCAGTGAGACTAGCTGTTAATGCTCAATAGAAAAGGGAGAGTGGGTGTATGAGCTGGCACTCTCACCCACTTTTCCTCCACTTTTCCATCACCATCACTTTTCCATCTGCATCAGCCTCTTAATATCAGATTTTATCTCAGTTCAATCTAAAGGGATATGGACTAAGCCTACTGCAAATTACCTTCAGGGGTGAAAAATGTAGAAATTTAGCGGGTTATTGACTAAGACAACATTAAAATGAACTCAGCCACACTTCATCCAATTTGTATGCATTGCCACATCATATGGCCTCTGCACAAAAACGTGTTTTCTTTTGAACTAAACATAAGATACTGCAATATATGAAGAGGAGAAGCCAAGTTTTCAACTGTAATCATGGCTTCTACCAACAAAAGGAAGCCTGACATACTGTTTACTTTACATGCTGTTTAACAACATAAACGTAGGTCAAGACAAAGATCAAGAGTATAATTAAAGGAAAAAATAGCATCGAGGTTTTAACCAAGCAACATCCCTCGCATTATGCAGCTTCGAAATACACTTTGCACGAGTGTAAACTGCCATGTTTTACTTCCATTTTCAGAGAGCCACAATACTGTTTTTTGTTTTGTTTTTGTACAAATGCAGTTTAGGGCTTTGTGGCTGCCAAGGATGATACACTACAAGCATGTGTCATAACCAGTGTGGTTGAATGTTGTCTCGGCTTAGCCTTTTTTAAGAAATAATCTGTCACCACAGCAGCATGAAAGCCACTTTTAAACATGTAAAATATTTTAAGTGATACCAAAAAAAAAAAGAAAGGAAAAAAAAAACCACTTAAAATAAGCAAAGTATTATAAATGCCTCCTGCAATCCAATTCTCAACCTTTGAGGAATGGTTTACTTTAACCAGAATACCTACAGCTACATGTATACAGGAACATTACAGGGACATTCATTTTCATTACTCATGTAAACAGAATAGAAAAGCATTTTGGTGCCTACATCAAACTAACTAGTGTTGTTGCCCACAAGGTTTAGTGTAGGTCAGAAATCTACTTGCCTGCAATCAATCTTTACTTTCTCAGATAAAAATTATTTTCTCATTCACTGTTTTGGGAAAATCTCATGTGCCTTTGAAAAACCACCCAATTTTATCTTCATCTCTCAAACTTGTAGTAAACTGTGCTTGCAACTGTATTTGGAGTTTTGCCCAAATCTTTTAATGCAATGCAAGTAAACATATTTTAAAGAGTATCTGAAATTCCTGCGTGTGTTTCAGAGAACTCATGGGCATGAGATGGTTGATTAGTTCTTCCTTACCGCTCAATAAATGCAACTGAGATTGTACACTTAATAGCTCAACATGGCATTTTGTTGCAGGCCTCACTGTTCAGCCATGACATGAACCTAACGCCAGCCGAAATCTGAAAATAATATGCCAAAGTGTAAAAAAAATATAGCTTCCCTCAGGATGTGAACCCCAGTTTCCTGCATTACAGTCCTCTGTAGAATCCATTCATCCACAATAATCTCCATCTGCAGACTTTTTCACTCTTTACTTCCTAAAGTTTTTGTCAGTTAGAATGCCCTGAAGCCATAATTCTCCCAGTACGTCAATGCTCCTGTAGGTCATCATCAGAATAGAGACGACAAAGCTGTATTTTGCAATTTCTGCAGGTGGGAGGACTTGATACATACATACATACACGGATGTAGTTTTGTAACATTCGTTTAAACGTTCTATGTATGTATGTCTTTATATAGATATAGCATGACATACTGTGTACAGCAAACATATTTACTGCGGTATAGTTGTCCTCTTAAAGTCTGTGAGGCGGTTTTCAAGAAAGACAGATGAATAAAACAAAAGGGCTGGGCTGCTGACAGGAGTAAGAAGAGAACTGAATTTACAGTGGGAGGTCATATGTAATGCATGGTGTTTGATGATACGTTGTTGTTTCTAGTTAAAGCAATGGCCATATATGATACTAGTCCTTTGTTCTCAAACGTGGTAGATGGCACAGCAGAACAGTAATCACACCAGTCAGCTGTTTTAATGCTGATGAAGAGGCAATTAAAGAGGAAAATTGACTTGCTATGCGTTACCATGATAACATGCAAGGCCGCTCCCTGAGGCTATTAGACTGCAGATGAGCCATAATACCAGAACAGTGAGACTGGATGGAGAAGTGCTCTGAGTTTTCTCCACACCGTCCTACTACACTACAAAGACCTGTTTCTATTTAAGGCTGCGGCGTGTGATGTGTCGGTTTGTCACTCCACTGTGTCATTCCTATTTCCACCAGCCTTTGAGTTGCAGCCCATTGTTGTTGATCAGTCTGCTGGGGAGCCGGTTTGGCACGCTGACAGCTTGTCACAGATCTGACACAATGAAAGGACGTGTGGTGGACTACACTTGTAAAAATAGCAGGAAATGAAAGTAAACAGAGACATTAATGAGCCAGCTCTGGTGTTGCTGTGGAGTCACTCCCTGGAGGCTTTGCACTCACAAGCATCAGTGTGTCTGCACCGGTGCGTCTTGTCAAACAGAATGACATGAAAGTGGGACACATCTGAAGACCATAGAGATGGCGAGTTTAATGAGAAAAGATGTCCTCACAAGCACACTGAGGATGTTTCATATCTTAATATCATCACTAATTTTATTATTTGTCACTTCAACAACAAACAAATCTTTAATCCAGCATCCCACATATCACTACCATGTAAACTGTAAGCTGGCGTTAAAAGTGGCTGCAAAATAACACATATTTTTTTTGTAAATTGTTTCATGTAATAAACCCACGGGACCACAAGGTGTCTCTTAACCTCCACAGTAGAAATGTTTTTTTTTCTCTCTCTCTCTCTCTTTTTTCTTTCCTCTGGAGCCAGCCACACCGTTTCATCTCTGAGCTGGATATTAAAAACTGAGAGAGACAGAGGGGGAGCGGAGTGGGTGAGGTGTGGGGAAGGTAGAAGCCGGATTGTCAGAGTTGGAGCAAATGAAAGTCAAACGGGCGCTCACATACAGTACTCTCTTGGGAGAGTTTTATGCAGAGGTTTCCAGTGCAGGGGTAGGACCAATACGATGCTCTTTACAGTCGCACAGTTATTTTGAGAATCTTTTACATCCACGGAGAGCTCATAAATATTTGTAGCCATTACTTACTGTACATGCTCATTTTGATTCTTACTTCATGCATAAGTTGTGTTAATACGTATATAGACATGTTGTTGTTAGAAATGTTAAGGAAGCACAACTGATTCTTAAAGCAATAAATCATTAAAATCTGAAGGATTACATGTGGAGATAAAACTCGTCATATCTTCTATTTTTCTGACTGTAAACAAATCTGCTCCTATCTCTACACTCATTTACATTTTTCCTCTATGCCACAGAGCTGCATTGAGCAAGAATCATTAAAAATAGATCAATTAACCACATCATTACACTGCGTGATATGTTCTCTCATTACAATGAAGATGCTCGCTGTAGTTTATTTGGACTCAGTCCTACATACAATAAGAGCTGCTCCAAGAAACACTCACTACAGTACCCAATGTGGATTAAAACAACAGTGACAGCAGTCCTTGACAAATGTATGAGTTCCCAATGTTTGAAGTCCATTTGCTGTTGAAGGGTTGTGATGAGGTTGAAAGATAAGGAAAGGTAATTTTGACAGAGCATAAGAGCTTTGATAACATATCCAAAAGATTAAAAAAAAAAAAGAGGAGCGCTTCTGTAGCAACATTCGGTGTCCCTATTGAATAAATGCAATTTACAAACACAATGGCAGCCAGAAAATCTCTATTAGTGAGAGATGGAAAAGGTTACAACTTATTTCTCAATGGCAAAGGGTAAAATCAGCTCTAACAGAGATTTTCACAAGATTTGTTGACAATCATTTGAATACAAGTGACCCAGATATTAACTTTTACTGTAAATGTAGAGAGGAACACGCAGCAAAGTATTTCAAATTCACAGAGTCCAGTCAGGAACATTGCAGATCATGGTCTTTCAAGTCAGATTAGCTTATAAATCTAATAAAAAATACCCTCTTGAGTTGGCCAATTTGTTGTTCTAAAACACGACTCGACATAATGCTAATGACTTAATTGTTTCAGCTCGGTGTTTCAACTGTCGCGCACTAAGTTGCACAGTTTAAATGAGGCCAGAGGCTGAACTCACATCAGGTTCACCCCCCCCCCCTCCCAAGTTGTTGATTATCCTCAAGCACGCCTAATCAATCAACGCCAGCATTTTGAGCCTTATTCTTGATATGATCTATCGGTATTTTATGTGACAAGGGTTTCTTAATAATCCACCATTCAAGTACATTCAAAATCAAGTGTCCATGTGTTAAAAAAAACAAAAAAAAAAAACTCTTTTTCAAAGTGTTTTCTGTCTACAGCACTTTATAATTATCAGCTAACCAAAAACTGTATTTAGCAAGAATTGATTCAAGTGGGTGCATTAAGATATCTAAGCTTGACTGACAGCCTCTCCAGCCCCCGTGATAAAGCCAATTAAATAACATTAGGAGAGGGGAAAAATATAGTGGAATAACTTCTGACTTGTAAAGCTGGATAAATAAACGCTAAATTATATGACTGACCTTAGGTTCTTGATTCCCCTGCATATGCATATTGGAGATTAAAAAACACCTATAAATATTAATGTGGGGCAATTTCCAGAGTGCAAATAAGCAGTGCATTATCTCTGTGTGGGCTTAGAGTGGATGCCCCTTCCTTCACCGGAGCAGGCCGGACCAACAAACACTCAAAGACGGACTAATGGAGTGGATAATACTCATTATGCCGGGACACAGGCAGAAGAGCTGGAGTGAATTAATGTACAGTTAGTGCATATACAACAAGATTAATTTATGAACACATACTGCAGGAGCCGTAGCACAATTGCTTTTAAAGTACTGTTTCAAAGACTATCCAGGCCACAACGCACCATTTTTAGTCCCCCGACGTAATCTCTTGTCTCTATTTCCAGTTTTAGAAAGCATGAAAAGTGATCTGATTTGTATACATATCCCATTTAAATAGAGAGAAGATTAGAGGCGCATCAATCTTGGCTCAGCCCCAGGGAATGCAGAAAAAGGTTACTAAATTTATCACTCTGCCTTCTGTTGCAGGAGATTTAAATATGGGAGTTGGAGTCCGACTGACCGTCCTCTGAGGGAGAATATAGCTCCACCTCTGTGTACTCTCATAGCACAGAGACCATTAATTACACACACGCACGATCACTGTTGGCTGGCAGGCCTGCACACATGCTACGGACAAGCAAACTCATGCTGCCCAGGGCTACGCTAATGGTAGTTTTTGCGGATCAGGAAACCCAGTGATTCCATTTCTGTCATGAGCTCTGGTCTCTCCCTCTCTCTCATCTGTTTTAGCATCACGCTGCCATTTTAATTCCCACATCGAGAAACGGGGATCTGGATGTGATTGTGCAGAGTTGTAAAAATGGAGCAGGTAGCTGTCGTGTTAGAAATTCTGTCACATAAGCAAAGAAAAAAAAACATCTGTAATTGCTAAGACTCAGGGTTTATGTCGTTAACGGTGTCGTCTTATCTGTTTGCTAATTGCTAATGACTTCAGATATGTTCATAATGAATGTTATTGTGTAGCTTCTGAATTCTATTCTCCCAGTATTGGTGACTCCGCTTGATGCGTGTGTTGCTGCTTTTGATTTTTCCTCCCTCTACGTCTCTGGTGTTAAAAGTGTTCAGCAGTGAGGGTCATTCCAATTATTTAGTCTTGTACTTTCATGATGACCAATATGTTTAAGAGTCTGACCATAGCTTCTGTGAGAAGGTGTTTTTTGGTGTTATTGAGGAAAAATACCATCATACTCATTTTATTCATTCATTCACTCATTTACTCTGACTGCTAGCTGACACTGTGACGGTGAGGTCAAGCCTATAAAGGTTGCCAGTTCTTAGCAGGGCTGAATCATTTACTCTAAATTGGCCCTTAGTGTGAATGTGAGAGAGAATGGTTGTTTGTTTCTATATGTCAGGTATAATTCTCTTTAAATATATTTTAACTGAAATGGTTTGGAAGGAAATTAGACTTCTGCACCTCCTCTTGGCTCTGTTTTCCAGGCAGACAGTAAATCGGGCTGGAATATTTTTGATCACAGCAAAAACTGGGTGATTGACAGCTGCAACAATTAATCCATGTCAAGAAACCAAAAGATTTCCTTTTACTGCACAGATGTTACTTAGTTGTTTCTCAAAGTCAAGGATCCTTCCTTGGTCTTTGCTTTCTTTGTAGGAGAGGCAACAGTCTGTCCTACTGATCAATACACCCATGAACAAAAAAAGTCTAGCGTGGGCAGAAAAAGTTCCACCTCCAATTCAGTGGCTCTGTAGCACATGGATAAGGATGAAAGTAGTATTAATAAAAACCTTTATAATACATTTTACAAGAGCAGTAGTAGAAGTGAAGCAGTATTGATCTGCCCTACTGCAACATGGAACAAACTTAACTTTATCCAAAATATGGAACTTTTAAATCCATTTAAAAACATTGGTTTTCATGCATCTATGTTAGAACTCCTATTTCTTCTTACTGCAATGCATGACTTAGTATTATTTAAATCTGCAGTACTGTTAACTTTGGAATAATTATAACTTACATTTATATTACTCTCTTTTATTATGATTTCAGATTTTGTCAATATTTTGTGCTTTTATTATTTACTGTACGCTCCATTCACCTCTGTATTAGCACACTGAGTTGCCTTTGTTGGTGAAAGGCATTTACAATGTAAATAATTTTTTAATCTTGCCTAATAACACTGCCTAATTATAATTAAATACATTTCACAGTGGTGAAGAGGCTGGTTCTTTATTCTTTGCTGGTTTTGGGGGTTTTCATTAAGTTGCATTTTTGAAAGACTCAGAGGCTTATGGAAGCTTTAACAGCAAGTAGAGTTGTTGAGGATCCACAGAAGCATCCTTGAACATTCTCCAAAAGGAAGAACTTAGTCCTTGAAAGGATCCTGAAACAGTCCTCTGGCAAAGTCTGATGACATAACTTTATGTAAATGAAGCCTTGAGTGATCCTTCCTCGACTTTGACAAACACCCACTGTGGTTTGTCATTAAAACAATATGGCGGCTCCATAACACAGTGCGTTTCCATCGCAGTTTCAAACAGTGTTGTGTCATCTAGCTTTATGTCACAACAGTCTGCTTTTAGAACTGAGAAGAGAAACATCCCAGACGATGTGTGTATTTTCACATTTTTGCATTTTCCCCTGATTTCTTCCTCCTGTAGCTTTAAAACCAGACTGGTCAGAACTACAGCAGCAGAGCAGATATGCAGGCCTAGTCATTAGTAGGGAAAATGTCTGCTTCATTTTGGATCTGGTCAAAGTTGTTCAAACATCCATACTTGTTAAAATCTGTACTTAATGAGTCCATTATCAAATATTCCAGTCCGATGCTTTCTTTAGTTTCTTTCCTCCCATCACTGCCACTCTGTGCTACATAAGCAGAACACAGACTGACCAAACATTGTGTCTTAAATGCTTAAAATTTAACTTAAGTATGTAAATAAATATATAAATATACCTTATCTTTATGACTTATGCTTGAAGGATGGGGGAATGTGCTGGACCTTATTAACAAATATAATATAAAACAAATATAATATATACAGCATATATGATGCACTCTGAAAACAAGTTCAACACATTACATAAAATAGTTAAAATGACTATTTTAAAGCAGACATGGATTGGAATGGATTCTTTTTTCATCTGTGTCGTAAGCAGAAATAAATACCAATACCTCTGATGGGTTTACATACCTGTGCTTCTGTTCCTAAATGAGAAGCACCAACTTCATCACCATCTCTCACCTAACTTTAACTGCTTATCGCTACCACCATTTTCTTCCTTTATAAATTGAATTAACTCCAGATAACAGGCTGTATATAACAAAAATATAATTTTATCTAAAAATATAATTTGCAAACTCAGTTTTAGTTGTTCAGAACTGATTAAAAAGATAGTTTGAAGTCTTTTACCTGTTTCTCACACTGGCCGTAGTCTGAACTCTGGTCTGGCTGGAAAAAACATATTTCTCCATGGTTCTTGGCCATCTCTATCAGTCCCATAGCCGTCCTCACTGTGGCATTACGAGCGTGGACAAACACCATCACCTAGAAACCGAGACAAGCAATGAAGACAATCACGACAACACATTACTGCGCAGAAACTCTGTCTAAACCAGCTCTGACATAAACAGATTGCTACATGTGTAGCTGATTTTTGTGTAGCATGATGGAGGAATACATTATGGTTATGACACACAGATGATGAGTTACAATCATTTTCTATACACTATAAAAATGCTCAAGCCTGACTGTTTTTAGGGCACACAGCAGGCACTCTGTTAGATATACCGTGACCTTTACTCAGCCTTCCGCACAAGCAGATGGGTACAAATTCTATAAATCCCAATGTAAAGTATCTCAGTACAGAATTCTGGCACTCCAAAATGTCTAACAGATGTTCAGTCGGGTTGAAATCGGAGGTTATAAATGCCATAACATATCCCACACATACATCATTCTCTATTTCACCAACTCATTTAGTCATCTCCTCCTGCATTGCTTCGGTTTTTCTCATTTATTTGCCATTTTGTTCATGACTCACACTTCTTTCTACACCAGGGGATTCATTACTAATTTTTATGAATTACAAAGCTTTGAAACTTCTACACCTGTGAAAATCAAACTTCAGAGTAACGGGCAGAGTATATACAGCAATAAGTTATTGATGTCTGTTCATCTTTTCTAACCTATTACCCTCCTTCTCATAAGAGGTGTTTGTCACAAAAACCTTCAATATTTATGGCAAACATTTTATATTTAGATATTATTGGTGTAAACTGATATATTGGAACAGAAAAGTCATGGCTCAGTACTATGATAAAAATAATATGAAAATGAGTGATAATAACCAGCTTTACTTATTTAGTTAATTTAACAACTAAACAAGCAGTATTATCATAAATACAGAGAGAATGCAGTATAACACACGATTGCTGTCCAGTGGAGTCTTACTATATTCAGACTATATTTGGTAATTCTGGTTAAAATCATATGACCCATAATGAGGGCCTATAATACCTGTCATACTCATTATTTTTATCTCTCAGCCTGCTCTTTAAGTCTTCTACACTGCGGTCATATCAAATATGATTAATTACCATCAAAGTTAACATGATCAAAAAGGTTTGAAAATATTTGATATTCACCAAGAACTTGAAATTATTGGAACCAATCACTGAAAGCAGCATCAACCACCACATCGAATGAAGCACATGATATCTTTGCATTTATCTTTGATGTTTTTGCAGGGTTGAAATAATCACACATACTTATTTCTCCTTTCTTTCATAAGAGAGAAGAAAACACATGAAATAAGTGCCCAGCTTTAAAAGACTCCAACAAACTGAGACAGATGGATTGTAAAGGTTAAAGTGACCATTAAGTGTAATCCTCGACCTCATGAAAAGAAAGAGCACAAACAATTAGAAATATCTGACATGTTGGAAACAACCTGGTATAAAATATCAAAAACTAATGCAATAAATCTCATAATTAATAAAAGAGTTAAAGACATCTTAAGTGCAAAGGGATGTTACACTAAATAATACAACTTCAGTTTATAGAAGCCGTTTTTACCCTGAAACATTTGCTTTTACTGCTGTACATACTTCTTATATATCCAGACAGCATTTTAATACAGAGACTGAGAAAAGCATGTTTGGTCATTAGAACTGTACTAAACCAACAAATCTACTGTTCGCCAAGGAATTTTGCACAGTACAACACTGATTAAGGGTACTATTTAACTACTAACTATTCTGCAGTATAACAACTTGAAAGTCATCACAGTCACATCATTAATACTGAGGAATTTGCTGATAAAATTTCAATAAGATTTTATACTATGATATTCAATCTACATATTAGACTCATAACATAATTGCCTTAGTCATACTTTCTTCAGGTAACAGACAATGATGCAAAATGACACAGCAGTGTTAAGTGAGTAAAGTTACACAAATATCACAATTTGGCCAAAAATATGACCAGACAATAGGCAATTATGTTATGATGCTAACCATATGTAAAAATTAATGGGATGCTGTTGATACTAGGATGGTCTTATTAAACATGTTGTAATGAAAGGACACAAAAGAAATGACAGGTGTATGTCATTGTATTAAGCCAAAGAATGGAAATCATCTTTGTCGTTTTTCAGTTAACTTCCTCTCCACATGCAGATCCTTGTCCTTCTGTGCACGAAACATCAACACTGAAACGCAGAGTTTCTGAGTGGAATTTTTCTTACCTCTAGATAGTGTTCTGAAATGAAAGATTGAAAATCTACACACACACTTTGCTACATGCTTGTTATTGTGCACCGAAAAAGCTACTGCATCCACCGTAGCTACACTACACATCGAGAAATTGTCCTGAACAGTGTGTATCATCTGATGGGGTTTCCTGATTGGCCTTTATTGCGGCTTCAGATCATATATTGCTTGATTGTGATCAGTGGGAGATCGATCAGAGCACCCTTAATATGTACCTCTGGTTTGGATCGCTGATGCCTGTTTGATGATTTATTTTTTTTGTAATGTTTGTGTCTTTCTAGCATTGAAATAGATCATTGTTAGACCAAGAAATACTGCATGGCTGAAACCAGCTGTGTGTATCCTCCAAACACACTGGGACCAAAGAGACCGCTGCAGCAACTGTTATTTATTGAAGGTGTTTTATCAGCACCACTGAGCTGTGTGGAAGCATTGTCGGCAGTAACCGCCGGCTTCCCAGCTTATTAAACTTCTCTCTGGCAGCATGCTTCCCACAAGGAGGGCAGTGGGAAAATCATAAAGGAAATTTCATCCATCAGATCAGCTCAGCTCAGATGAAATTAATATGTGTCACCGCCACTTCTTGACAATTTCATACACAGCGAAGACGAGGGCGGCCCTTATGAGCTGTGGCCTCTGTGGCCTCAACCTACTGACCAGACCGTGCCATTCTAACACTTCAAACGAGCAGATATAAAAGTCGTCAGTTGTGGAACAGAATCAAGTTGGTTTATACGTCCTCAAGGGCTGCAGAAAACTCATATTAAGTGTGTCTCTGAGGGAGAGAATGGGCGAGAGAATAGAAAGAGTATATGTGTGTGTACAATAAAATGATGCAGATAGGATAACAACTGTGCTCAACAGGGACTTCAACTCCTGTAGCAGATGGGAGCTAAACGGTAAAGTCTGAATTCACAACTCTCGTGTTCCCACAAGGTCTTCTGAGGCTGCTAGAGTGGAAGGAGGATGAGTGGAGGGCGGTGATGAGTGGAGGGAAGGGGGGTAGGACACCGGGGGAGATAAGAACTTCAGAGACTTGGAGATAGCAGGTATTCGTTCCAAAGTGTTCACAACAATATTTACTGCAGGTTCCCATTCATGGAAAAAGTTCAGAGAAATATTTGCAGAGAAAAGAAGACTTGTATAAACCAACGTTGCTCTCTGGGTCTACAGGATGCTCGAGTCTAAATATTTAACTGTTACAGGTGCAATAAAATCTTAACACCTCACCTCGATTTGAATTCTAGCAAAACATGAGATAAGAATCAGGTCTATTTTAGTGCCAAGATATGTTTATTTAGCCTTACATAAAGACTGATGACAGGAGAAAACTGTTGAAGCATAAAAAATACATCTACTCTCAGTTTGAAATGTAGTTTTATTTTTTTCTGTAACAAACTGCAAAGAAAATTGTCAGCTTGTGGTTTTGAGACAGTGAGTGCCAACAAATTATGTGAAATGCAAACCCCACACAGGGAAAAAAAAATAGCCTTCTCATAAAATGAAAGGTAACATTTTTCACAGACCGTTCAATGAATTATTAAGGTTGATGCACTAAATATACCCATTAAGTTCCATCAGAACTGATTGTTTCATTTTCACAAGAGTTTTATTTTATATGCAAACAAGCTTTATAGGGTCCAGGATCGTTCTTACCTGATGTCCTGCTTTAACTTGCTCCAGCACTTTGTTATAGCAAACCTCCTCCATGTCATGAAGCTGCTGGATCTGAACAGAACACAAAATTAAAATGAGTTAATCAGCTCATACTCTAGCATTTTATTACTCATCATTTGAACAAAAAACCTGCATCATATAAAGCTACTGTATACAAGAGGTACTGTCCTTCTTCAGGTGCTTCTAGAAGCAATGATCTAAGGGGAAGTCGCACACCTAAAATAAGTTAAATGTATGTTTTAAATCCCTTTGGCGCATTCTCTAAAGCTTCTTGAAACTATTACTCATGCATATTGCCTGTATCTATGGCAGCATTGTGTATATAATTAGACTGCTAAAAGACTCATTGAGTTTAATAAATGATGGAAACCTAATGCAGCGAAGAGTTGACTGGCACAAAGTCTGCTCCTCAGTTTGTTCCTAGGAAAAAAATGACTAATCGGAGACCATTCTTACTGTGCGAAGTAACTTGTCACAGTGAGCCAGACTACTAAACATGCTAATTGCAAGTATTCCAAGAGTATATTTGATGAGCTAATATCAATCACCTTGGCTAATAATATTAATATTTAAGTGCTACCGTGGGTTAAAGCTCCTTTTGGTCTTGTGATGTAATGAAATCTTCAGAGTTAGATACTGTACTGGAAACCGTGTGAGCTGATCTACCGATACAGTACAGAGCCTTATTCTTTACCTTGCTTGTGGTTTTGATGCCTACGAAGGTCTGTCCGAGGGGTACAGGTCTGAAGCGACTGTCAAAGAAGAAGAGGCCAATATATGGGTTGACATGTAGAAATGAAGCCACGTCCAGGTAGTTGGGCAGAGTGGCTGATAATCCCAGGATCCGGATCATACTCTGAGTGGACTCCACCTAACAATGAGATAACAGACTCACATCAAACTTATATTACAACCTTTTGTGCTTTAATTGTCTGGCCATAAAACATATAATACAAAGAAAAAATGACTTCAGGGGATTTTTCGAGAAAAGGATCATTAAGAGACAGACAATATTTATCATATAGCACTGTAAAATGATAAAGAATAGAAATTATGATCAGTAGACGGCACACTCTCAGGTAATGTTTTTGCATTCAAATGGATGCCTGTTTTATTGATATTCAGAAATTTTCAACAGCAGGAGGAAGTTGCATCCCAAAACACACTTGGGACTACCACCAACGAATTAACGCTGTGTACAGACTATCACTCACTGAAAAAAGTATAAAGCTCATTGTTTACGCGCATATGTGCAGGGTTCTCCCCAGACAATGGAATAACGGCACTGTGCCAGGGTACTGCTAGCTCAGTGTCACTACACTCATTTTCAATTTTTTTTCTATTTTCCCCCGATAATTTTGCTAAAATCTACCATGATCTGTAAGGTTTACAGGGACGTGCTCCATTTTCCAGCGCCATGTTGTTTTTCTTTAGAAATCTCGGAGTTGCGTTTATTGTGAGGTTTTAGCGCAATACCCCCCCACCAGGATAGTATAAATTTCTGGAGAGAACCCTGTATATATAATGGGATCATCAAGTTTTATTTTTCAAAGTAAAACTCAAAGAAGCTCATTTTGACAGCTGCTCAAAATAACACTGCCTAAAAATCTTCAAGTACTACATCAGCTGATAGTTTACATTATAGCTCTGTTCGCTTAGCTTTGCTTTAGACAGAAAACAGCAACAGTAAAACCACAAATCGCATCAGTTTGCTGTACAGTTTGTTTTGTCAATAGATGAACTAAAGATGCATTTGGAATCATCCAAACAAGGTCAGAACTGTCACAGTTTAATCTGAACCCTGGATCAACAAACAGCCAACTTAGCAAAGATAATAGAATCATATAGCCTAATACTTTATACCTGTATAAGTTACATAATCAAGCTAACACTTGTAGAAGAAACACTAAGATTCCAACACCAATCTTTAGCTTTTACCAACTAAAAGGAAAACCAAACTGATAACAGGTGACCATAGAACCCTGATGTGGGAAGACCTGATTGGAATCTCAGTGCAAATTAGAGTTTATCGACAGGATTCAAATCCAGAAAACTTGGGTGCACTGTGGGAAGTTGGTTTTACTTATGGGTCGTAAGACAGAGTCAACGATCTTGCTCATGTAATGTTGTGTCTTTATTTTGTCTTTGAAACTTGAAAGAAAATCAATAAGTTGTGTATCAACATGGGTGAGAGAGGAGAAAACCAAAGAACTAAAGGTGGGGCGGAGAATGGAGTGGAGGGGGGGGTTAGCCCTATCTGTGAGCCTCCTGCTGGATGTGACAGGAAAGATTGGTAAGGCCTTTAATGTGATGCAGTACCTGTCAAACCTTCCCATCAAGATAAGACTCAACCAATCCCTGCTTGGCACACTGGGCCTGTGCTACAAATTCACACCAGCTGCTGAGGCTCCACACTGCAGATGGGCAGCATGTTAGCCAGGCTTTTTTTTTTTTTTTTTTAATTTTATTTTATCTTTTAATTTTGTTTGACATTACCTCACACTTTATGCAACTATTAGTTTGACTGCTACTCCGTGTAAGACATGAAGAGCCCATGTATCCGACTAGTTTGCAGCGCCATAAAATTTTATGAGAACAAGACGTAATTGTGATTAAATGCAGAATTTACTATTACCCCAAGGAGAGTGGTTAATGAGCGGCGTAAAATAAAATTAATAGGTCACAATATTAAAATGAGACAGTGAGGTGATCTGTGAAGTCTTCTGTGTCTTTTTACCTATGATATTCAGAAAGTTCAGGGCAATGCTCATGTCACACAAAAGGTATGTAATCTTTAGTGGATGATAAGGGACAACTAAATGCAGGATCTTTGAGCCAAATCTAATACTAATTATACCAGAAGATCAACAGCTAATTCTCAAATCAGCATTCAAGAAGCAAACAAGAAAAATAAATGATCACTGGTTGTATAGGATATAAAACTATTTTGTGGCGATGTCTTATCATTAACTGAACATAAAAACAAGTGTCTACAACCACTTTAATCTGTCAAACTACTGTACATCGGTTTTACTCATAAATCAATGTTGCAGAAGATGTTGGTGTTCCCACGTTCACCAAAGAGCCTTTGAATGTCCAAATGTGCTGTATCTGATGATGAAAAGCTGAGAAACTGCATTTTACCTGAATTATTTAAATTTATTGATCGGATTAATAGTTTAAAAGGTATTCAACATTTTAGAACAAAACAGTGTTTTGGTTGTTGGCAACTGTTTAGGACACTACTGTGCCACAGATGTAATGCAATGAAGTACTACTGAGTTCTTACCATGTCCTTAAAGCCCTTTATGCATGTATGTATCTGTTTTTGGGTTTTTATTTTTTTTTGTTTGTTTGTTTGTTTTTTGTCCAATTTGGAAGAACGTGTATCTCAATGAGACTTTCCTAGATAAAGAGTAAATAAAGATGTTCATTAAATATGGATTGGCAATGCCTCCTTGCAGTAAAGAAATCAATGATTTTGTCATTGTGTTAATGTTCCTTCATGATGTTTTCCTTTGGTCTAAATCAATCATTAAATGTTCCAACATGAAATAAGGCTTTTAGCATTTTTTATTTATTATGGGAATTGTCAAGGTTCACACTACAGGGCAAGCTCTACTTCCTATATAACAGGTGGTGATGAAAGGCCTTGGGGGACCAGAGGAATGTCGTACTGTCTCTCATCTTCTTTGGAGATCAAGCTTTACTGCCTATTTATTTTCAAAACGACATGAACCTATGATAAGTGTGGTTGTCAGATTTTTAATCATGTTCAATTACATCAGGAATGCAGCGGCAAATATTTGAATCATCAAGGTTTTGATTGATTTTTCTTAACTTGGTGACCGTGTTGGATCCATTATAAATTAAACTAATTCCATCAAGCTTCAATTGAGAAAAAGCATGTTTTACTGACCCACATTAAAATACTTAGTGGCTCACAACTCGGGGTGGGAATTGAAAACCAGTTCCAACTTAGAACCTTAGTTCCAATTGATTGGTTCCATCCGAATTGTATACCTCCAGCATTATCCGTTTTTCTTAATGATTCTCTCATTTCCAACACAATGTTGTCTAGTTTTCCCTACATTGTTGTGCATTACGTAATTACGTTACCCACTTTTACACAGAGATCTCAGAAAAGAGGTGAGATGGTGATCCCACCTTTTTCCCACCATTGACCAATTTACAGTCAAGCCAAAGGACTAACAGAGGTGAAACCGGCTGGACTTTTACACAGTGGACCTGCATTCCAGAATCAAAGGGGCAGTGATGCAGTGCAGTGTATAGTGTGATGTATAACTGGCACGTTGGAAATACCCAGAGCATTGCTTCTTGGCAACCTCTTCAGATTTGGCCACATTTGTTGAACGGTGAAAGATGGGCACAAAATCATGATTCCACCTTTATCACACCTCTGTTACTACCTCCAGAGGTGTTACAGAGCCATGACAGGGGTGGGACCAAATAATCCCACCATTTCGTTTACACAAATGTCTTGCCGTCATAAAGGTGAAATATTCCCGGAGTAGAAGTGCTTTGTAAAAGGAGCTATGGAGAGGAAAAAGCGATCCAAAGCTTGGCAACATTTCACCAGAAGAGATGAGAATAATGACATCTGTAATCAGTGGAATGCTGTAATTTCATGTAAGGGTGCAAATACCAGCAAAATGCTCAAGCACTTGTCAACCTGGAATGGAATTAAATTCCAGGAATGTCATGTGTTCAACCACCTGCCTATGAGGGCCAGTGTTGCTGTTCAAAAAAGCTCTACTATGACATGTCAAACTACTTTTTTCCCATGCAAACAAACACTCAGGAATCAATAGGAAAATTGATTAGGAACTAGATTGGTAAGCAGAATCAACAACGGCATTGATATAGATAAAATCCTACAAATTCCCACCCCTACTCACAACAACAACATTTCTCTAACTGAGCATTTTGAATAGAATGTGACCAAACACACATTTTCAAAACTACAACTTAACTACTTCTTTTATTTATCATGCACATGCTTCCACTGGCTTAGATAATAAGAAAAAACAAAATAAGCTATCATGACTACGCCGACAACACAAAGCTTTATATCTCAGTGTCTTCAGGTGACCATGGTCCCATACAACCCCTGGGTAAATGAATAGAGAAAATAAATGAATGAATGTGCCACGACTTCCTTCAGCTAAACATGGACAAGACAGAGGTCATTGTTTTTGGATCAAAACTATAGAGATCAAAAGTCAGAACAGAGCTTCAATTCTTACAACAAAAAAAGAAAAACAGCTGTCAGGACACACATCTGGGTGTAGTCATGGACTCAGACCTGAACTTTCAAAACCACATTAAGACCCTTAGAAAAACACCGCACTGCACACCTAAAGAATACATCTAGGATTCAAGGATTTATGACTCAACAGGACCTGGAAAAAGTGATTCATGCATTTATCTTTGGTCAATTAGATGACAGTAACAGTATCTTTACAGGTCAGACTAAAAAGTCCATGAAACAACTGCAGCTGATCCAAAATGCTGCTGCTCGAGTCCTTTCTAGAACCAACACAGCAGACCACATCACCCCAGTTCTGAGGTCTTTACAGTGGCTTCCTGTCTCTCAGTGGACAGACTTCAAAATACTTTTGTTAGTTTATAAAGCTCAGAATGGTTCTTGGCCCAAATACATCAGTGACCTCCTTTTACCATATGAACCATCCAGACCACTCAGGTCCTCTGGAACAGGTTTGCTCTTTGTCCCCTGAGTCAGAACCAAGCAGGGAGAAGCAGCTTTTAGGTTTTATGCTCCACACATCTGGAACAAACTACCAGAAAACTACAGGTCTGCTGAAACTCTCAGTTCTTCTAAATCAAGGTTAAAGACTTATTTGTTTACAGCTACCTTTGATTAGTTTTTTTTTCTTCCAGTTCTAATACCTGCACTGCAAGTCACAATTTTAGCTGTTTTGAATGAATCAACACTTAATTCTTAATTTTAATCAAGACTGTTTTTAACTCTTGTCTGTTATGCTTGTTTTAATTTCTTTCTTGCCAGACGTTTTATTCTGCTATTGTCCTGTGTAATTTTAAGTTTCTTTGCCTGTGTAAAGCACTTTAAATTGTCTTATGTATGAATGGTGGTATACAAATAAATGTACCATGTTTCAATTTCTAACATTTAGCGAGATGACTCTGAGTTCAGTGTATCAGCCACATTCAACACTATTCAGTAACGTACTTCTTTACTGTGTATACATGTATTATGTAAATGTATTTTTATAACCCTGACTGCCAGTAGTATATCCAACCCACCTTTCATAGAAATATATTCAATGTTTAACTATAGAAAGGAAAGAAATGCAACTTCACTCACAGCAAAAGGTCTAATTTGTCATGTACCAAAATCAAAAGGAAATGAAGGCCATCATTTCAAATAGCCAAGCATATGCCTTAATTATATAAATATCTCTATTTTCTTGCAGTTAGCTATGAATGGATTTAGACACAATGCAGTTTTCCTTTCTAACAGCTGCTGTTACATCCACAACATAATCTAAAACGGAGTCCATGTTTACTGCGATTCGTCAGTACAACTGTTTGGTTGGTTGTAAATGAAAGGAAATTTTGTTGCTCTGAAATACGTACAATGACAATAAGGAGCTGGTTATTATCACTAAGAAATCCTTAATCTTTACTCTAATACTCACATAAGATTACTCTACCTACATTAAACATCTATCATTAATTTAACACAAGAAACGGTAACTGGAGTCATTGGCTGGTTATACCCAAGTACTTAATAATGACTCAGTTCTGTAATAAAACACACTCCGGAAACACTAAGAGTCCATTCAGCCATCAAACAATAAAGGACATAGTTTCCCCTCATATTCAGTTAACTTTACATATATAGAGAGAAAGAGAGAGGTAGAGGCATTTTCTAATAGAAGGTAATTTTAACAGTATTAATAATATATTACAGTGAGTAGATTCAGTTTGCTGGAGAGCATAACAATTGGACTGTGTTTCAATGGAATAAGGTCATGTGGTCTGATGAGTCCATATTGACCCTGTTTTAGAGGAATGGATGCATGAGTGTGAGAGATCAAGTGATTACCCATCATGCCAAGTGCCTACATTACAAGCTTGTGTTATGACCTGGGGCTGGTTCAGTTGGTCAGGTCTAGGTTCACAAAGTTATGTGTCCAAAATTGAGGTCAGCTGACTGCCCCGAAAACAAAAGCAAAGCCAAATGAAATCTTGTCCCCGTGTTTATTTTTTTGGGCCATACATTGTGCGAAAGAAAATTTTGGTAAAACAGGGATAAAATGAAGAACATAATGAAAGTCAGAGAAGGAAAAGGCTCTTAGGGTTTTAAAATATGTTGCTCTGTAGGGCTGGTGTAACCTGCAGAATGCCTTTTTTTAAATAATAGGATACATAGTCGTTTGGTCTGTTTTGTAAAATAAATAAATGAATGAAAATATAAGTAAATAAGATTGATTTTCACCTGTGTATGAGAAGCTCTTGCTCTTGAACAAGAATATGTGCTCAGAAAGGCTGATATCTCCACATCTGGCCCAGTATTAGTCATTTATAATGATCAAAATGCTCATAAACACCCCACTTTACTGTCATTCTGTGGCCATTAAAAACTATAGTCAAGCACCTCATGCCCTTTACCATAAAATGCATGATTTATGCATTCCTAGGTAGAGCAAAAATGTTCTGTAAATACCAAATGGTGAGGCACAGACCCCACAACAGAGCCACATTAAAGGCTTTTGTAATAAAGGTTACAGGGACTGTATTTTGAATACACTGCATAATTGGAAGCAATACACCCAGCCAAGAAAATATAGTCCAAACCAAAGCTCTTCCAAGCAAAACATCAAAGTGATAACTGGCTCAGTTCTTAAACATTTGCATAAAAAGGGGGACAAATATCATTTAGTTTACAGGGATTTCCATATTAATGTGTCTGAAGACGTGAACTTAAGCACCCTACGCATCAGAGGCAGCTACCATAATTCTTCAGCACAATCAATTAAAGCAGTCTGTCAGGTGTGGCATTAATTGGACAGAGAGATGAAAAGGGTGGGGGAGGGGCTACCAAGCGTTGCTGCTGGCACCCACCAGTGCCTATTGTTAGGAGGAGGGGGGGACTACGAGCTGTTAACATGTTCTCACACAAAGACAAACATAAACAAATTGCCTCTGTGCCAGTCATATATAGATATAATTAGATGCATAAGTGTTTGTGCATGTTCTACACAACACATTGACATAATCCTGTGCAACACAAGCGGCACTAAAGGTGCAAATAAATACTGTATTACCCACTTCTACTCTAAAATGACTTCTTATTTCTTATCTTCTGCTTTGAAAGGCAAGTTATTCTGCTTCTTGAAGACACAAAACAGGTATAAAATAGGTTAAATGGGTTTAGAGACAGGCATGAAAAAAATGAATGCATATGTAGCAAATATTGTTTGGAAAAGCTTTAACATAATCGTCAAAAAAATGAGTTACTCTCAAGACGTGTCCTATAAAGAGCTGTATCACTGGCTAATAATTATAAAGTAAATGGAAGCAGTTATAGAGATGATGTATAAGAAGTTATCCCAGTTAAATGTTAGTGTAGAGAGGCTTTAAGTTCTAAAAATAAAGTTCTTTTCCACAATCATGAACATTCAGTTTCAATTTCCTGAATATTCCCTGTTAGATCTTTTGAGTCAGTGAGATTTCAGATTAGTAGAAAGATGTTTTTAATTGAAACATGCACTTATTCTTATCATATTCTCACAAGGCAAAACCTTTACAGATATCGAGTTGACTGTATTTGAGCTCTAATCGTCATGAAATCGGTGTGAAGCCTTAAGAAACTTCTGATTGTCTAACTGTAATTACTGGGAGGCAAATGGGACACCACCTGTGGCTGTATGTTTTTGTTCTTATTCATGGGGAAAAAAACAGCTAAAACTTTAGAAAACCAATTACAGACTTGCACAATTCTTGTTTATCCTTGGGAGGAACATCCAAACATTTGAAGGTACCATCTGTATAAACAAGAATATGCAAATATAAAAACAACAGGGACACACAGCCATGAAGTCATTCAGGAAGATGTGTACCAACTCCCAGAAATGAATGGATTTTGAGGAGACAGGTTTAAAAGCATCTCAAGACAATAGCTGAGGAACTGCTAAAGAATTACCTCCAGCAACAGCAAGACAGAGCCTACACATCATAAGCTGAAAGATGTTCCCCTTTGATTTTAAAACTGGCATAAAAATCTAAACAAGTTTGCAAGTAAGCACTATAACCCAGGTGTTATCCTTCTGGTGCAATTTTCTCAGGTCAGATAAGACAAAATTAAAACTGTCTGGACATAACTTTCATCATTATACATGGAGAGAGAAGGCTGAGGGTCAAAGCCTAAAGAGAAGCAGCAGCACCAGGGGTACTCAAAGGAATGTCGTCTGGCAGTCCCAAAGCCTTGCAGAGGTTAAAATTCAGGCTGTTTTCATGGGTAGTACTGTGCTGGTGGAATGACCTACTGAGAACCACCAGGGAACAACCAGGGTGGTTTTTTTGGTTAATGTTTTTTTTTTTTTTTTTTAATGTGTTAATTTTATAGCTGTTTTTATATCCTTAATCTATTCTTGTATTTTATTTTATTTTATTTTGTTTTTTGTGGTTTTAATTTTTGAGATGGAGAGAGAGACAGAGAAAAAGAAAGAGTCAGAGAGAACTTAACGGTTAATCTCCCCTTTGGAAAAAACCTTCCACCAAATGCATAAATGTAAAATGTCAACGTTCTTCATGGAACTGTTGGGATCACAACGAAAAATTACATGAAAGTTTTGATGCGTCATCCAAAAATATTAGTCACGATGCTAAAGCATGGATGCAATTGAGTCTAAGTTTAACTCAAAAATGTTAAAAACATTTTGGCAGCAAGTAAAAAGACTGTCACTAGAAAATGGTTAAAGCCTAAAGCACCCACAACTGAAGAATGGATCGACATCGAACAGAACATCTACATTCTGGAGAAACTGACATGTTTTTTTAAGAGTCAAAGGGAATCTTTGACTAAAAAAACAGACTAAAAACATGAATTCAAAATGAAGAAGGTGGATGCAGGGGGAAAATATACACCTTCCTTCTGCAGCTTTCTGATCTTAGTCTAAAATCCAAAAATTTAATAGAAACATATATGAACCTGGTACCAATTCCATCCATGATGTAAAAGAAAAGTGAGTTTTCTAAGATACTGTGTGAAGCAAAGCGTTAGAATCACATCGGTAAGTTTATTTATTTCATTATATTTTAGCTAATTTTATGGTAGTTTTTATTCTAATTAGCTTTTATCTATGCTACATATTTTTAACCAGGAAAGTCTCATTGAGATTAATAATCTCTTTTTCAAGAGAGTCCTGGGTTATGAACTAACAATTAACCTATCAATGCATGTCTTTTGGATTGTGGGAGGAAGCCGGAGTACCCGGACAGAACCCACGCAGACACGGGGAGAACATGCAAACACCACACAGAAAGGTCCCACCAGTGACTGGTGCTGGAATCAAACCCAGGACCTGTGCTGTGAGGCACAAGTGCTATCCACTGCACCACCATGTCGCAGTGGATAGCACCATGTTTTATCCTATTTGATGCTGCATCCACTGAGAGCTGGGCAACTGTATTTCACTCTGATCATGTCTAATGAATGAATGACAATAAAGCAGAGTCTGAGTCTGAGTAATTACAGCTGTGAATAGCATGTGTAACCCCTTACCAGTCTGAAAGCAACTGTGATGACAATAAATAATAAAAGTAACTTTGGAATTTTTGGCCAATGATGCCTGCAATGCAGTTTTAAAGTAAACCAGGAAAACATTCTAAAGTGGCCATCACAAAGTCTTGACCTTAATTCAACAAAATATTTATGAAGAAAATTGGTGTAAACAGAATTTATTCATGAGTTCTGGAGAAGGAACAGGCCTAAATGCTTGAAGAGTGTAAATCTTGTGGAACACTTCCATTATATGTAACAACCCTTCAGAATGTGATGAAGTAAATACAAATTCAATAAATCAAAATCATTCAGAAATCTCACACCATCAAAATAGGACAATGCATCTCAACACATACAATTTATGCTGTGATATTTAGCTATTTGATTTATTGTAATATACGTTATTTTTTTCATTTATTTCAGTGTTTTGTTTTACTTGTCATAATCAGACCATAAAGCAGTTTGTAAATAACCATCTTGTTTCTTCAACTATCACTTGGGATCACAACTCAGCTTTTAAACTGAAATGAATGAACACTTTGACATTTGATAATTATGATAATTATCCAAATCATCTGGCATGAAACTTTTTAGCATGATAACACTTCATCATACTCTACATCAAAACAGCACAGTTGAACTAAACAAATTAACAATGGGAAAATACTTAGAGCTGCATAGACTGAGTTTGGAAGTATTTAAGTAAGGTTCATGCACACCTTCAACCTCATCTGTATGTGATGCGTTAAACTTACACTGACTGCTGCCTGTGATCATGTGCATCATTAGTAAGAACCAACAATGGCACAGGTACTTCTGGGGTTACAGCGGTGTACAAAAGCAGTGACAGCACGCACCATCTGCTTGCAAATACACAGACAGTCGAGAGGCGTCAAACTTCTGCACTGCAGCACAACCAGCAGAGCCGTTAAGGTGTTCAAAGTGCCCAGTCAGCCTTTCTTCAGTAATATCAGCAAAACCTGCAGATAAATGGGCTGTGAACTGAGTAAACAGCGGTCACATGTACAGACCAATTTTCAATTACCTTGCGGTTAACCCCGGGGAGAGGTCTCCGTCGCTGCACAGCACAGCAGCTCGTCCCTACAGTCCCGACTCACCGCCTCAGTCTGCCTGTCAGTCTGATCCGAGTCCTTTAGCATGCTAATGTCACTCATATACTCTACATTAGGTGGGGCATTTTATATTTCAGTTTTATGAAACCATTAAGTTTCTTTTTCTGTTCTGTGCCTTATTAATTTTTCAGGTCCGAGGACACCATAACAGTCATTATGATAGTATTTGAATTTTCCGACATTAGTGCAGATAAAATATATTTTCACTAATGAGACAGATGGTACCAGACACCAGCATATTTTTCCTGCTGTCATATATGGATTTATTTCTATCATTATAATTGAAACTCAGAAAAAGGTGCAAATTTTTGTTCAAGAAACTTTCTGTCGTGCTATGAATTCACTGTTTGGCAGCACTGTGATACTGGTGTGAAGTAAAAAATCCCACCATTGATGAAGCAACCCCATGACCTGCACCTGATCCAAATTATGTATATAAGCGTCATCCATTTCTGCACATACAAAACTTTGAAGCTGCATAAACACACAGACATATTTTCAAGGTTTAAAAGCAACAAGTCCTAAAGTCTGAGTCATATCACTCAGCGCACTGAAAGACAAAATGTATTTTTAGAGACATATCCATGGTCCTATTGCCTGGGTGATTCAAGCAGGGCTCTACGCGTACTAAAAATATCCCTTTCCATCTCCATTTGCATTATAAATTTTTTACCAAGAACAGACACATGACAGCAGCTCATCAGGGTGAGTTATGGGAAACTTAACTTTTTTGGCTGTGTGACTTCACATAATCTGTTTAATGCAGTGTGTGGTGTGTTCTTTAGCTTACACTGAAATAGATTCACTAAAATGTCAAATTCTAAAAATCATATTTTGTGTTTAGAGGTAATGTAAAGTTAGTTTGCTCATAACTGTCATAATGTTTATTCATTTTCAAAATCACATAATGGAAAACAGGCGTCACACTGCTTAGCCTACTGTAACTGGCACTATTTAGGAGACTGTAATTGAAAGGCTATCCACAGTGCAGCCTTCACACGCCAAAAAGTTTTCCTGCTAATTTATATTCCAGTGATAAGTGCAACCAAACTGCTAAGCAAGCACATAATGGGAGGCAATAAACACCCGAGCATAAGGCTGTGTGGGTTCATTTTAAAATACTTAAAATTATTTACAAGGTAGTTTTAATTAAGTCGTACTTCGCTTAAAAAAGTCTGAGCAACAGTTGGAAAAATAACATGAATGTAAGTTGAGCTATGAACCTACATGTTTTGTCTGCAATTAAGCTGAAAGTTTAGCTTTCTAAAATAAAAATCAGGGTAGTGGACAAACACAAATATTGATCAGATACTAGTGTATTCCTTCCTTCCTTCCTTCCTTCCTTCCTTCCTTCCTTCTTTCCCACCTTCCCTTCCTCCCTTCCTCCCTCCCTTCCTTCCTTCCTTCCTTCCTTCCTTCCTTCCTTCCTTCCTTCCTTCCTTCCTTCCTTCCTTCCTTC
>JAQQZY010000009.1:25886168-25908812 GCA_030068375.1 Ostorhinchus rueppellii | reverse complement strand
TGGAATTCTGAACTTTTGTGTCATATTCATCATTTTATCTGAAACCCAAATGTCTTCAGTATGCAACAAAAACAAAGTAATTGAACTTGCTGTTCCAATACTTTTGGAGGTGACTGTGTATGCTACACTTTGAGCATTAATTCACTTTTACTGGAACAAATTCATCCAACCTACAGCTGAAAAGGAAACTCCTGCTCAGTGAAATTTCCAACTAGAACTGAGGTTAAAGTCACTTATCTTCTGCAAAACCCTCCAAGAAAATGAATGTTTTATCTGCTGCTCAGTGTTTAACCAGTTCATTAACCCACTGATAACGCAACAGAAATTAGACACTGCACTGACTCATTAAACTAAGATAACTAGTGAACATAATTGGCCAATTTTATCATTTTATAAAGTTATTATCATCATTATAACTGCTTTTATAAGGCTAAAGGATCTACTTTAATGCAAATGCAGTTTTACCCATGTGTAATAAAACTAAATCTTTTTTTAATTGGTTAACACCTCATTAAAGTGCAAAAGGTGAGACTGGTGTTTATTATTCCAACTCATCCTGTAGTTGACAAATTCAGTGAGAAGACAAAACCAACAATGTGTCAGTCCATACGAAAAATGTTTCTATATTAACTCATTAACCCCTTGACGCCTATTGATGCAAATTCGGATCAAACCCCCGGCACCAAAATGCAACCAAAATATTATCTACTTGAAAGAAAAAACACAAGTCTTTTTTTCTCACAATTTGAACTCCATTCAGACTTTAAGAGGTTAAAGCCTAAAAGAGATATTAACATATAACGGTGACTCACACATTATATACAGTAGATTTTGTGTTGTGTTTTAAAAAGCTCAGTCATTTATAAAAATTAGTTACCAAATGTGTGTTCTAGGGCCTCTATTAAAATATATTCACCTGATCTGTATTTTTTCATCTTTTTATATCACCCTAGCCTACTCATATTTATTTGCTTAGCACTAGTTGTCTTCTTTATAACTTGCAGATCGCTTGATTTGTAGGTAGAGACTTTACTTATGTTTATTACCTCTGCCAAGGAGGTTATGTTTTTACCAGGGTTTGTGGGTTTGTTTATTTGTTTGTTAGCAACATAACTCAAAAAGTTATGGGCGGCTTTTGATGACATTTTTAGGATATGTCTACTCTGGGTCAAGGAAGAGATGATTACATTTTGGAGGCGATCCGGATCACCATCTGGGTCCAGGAATTGTTTTTTAAAGGATTCTTTATCATTGTAAAATAGGGCATGACGGCCCGGAGGTGATTATAAGGTCATTCAGCACCATCTAGTGGAGAAAAGTATAAACACTACCTTAAAAAAAAAAAAAGTACAAACACTACCTTGGCGGCGGTCTGCGCTCTCAGAGTGCTTTTCTAATTTATACTGATTAACTCTGATCAACTATAACATTATGAGCACTGACATGAATGTTATTTTGTACTAGTAACAGCATTTGGTCCTCAAATTTTATATGATGTGAGAAGCAAAACAGGAAGCATAAAGATACGAGCAACTGTGACTTGACACAGTCCAAATTGTGATGGTGACGAGTGAGTCAGTGTCTCCAAGGTGACAGAGACGGTTTTGTTTGATGCTCTGGGTGTGGTTAGTATCCTACCAAAAGCAGTCTATCCAAGGACAACCAGACCATTGAATTTAACACTGGTCGAATAATACGTTAACGAAGAGTAGAAATCTTGTGCAAATGTAACAAGGGTGGAGGTGCTTTTCTCTGTGCTTCTTGTTTCTTGCTCCAATTTGTCTCAGTTGTCAGCTGGTCTGTATTAAAATGAATGACATAATGGATTACATTATGAGTTTGTACAGTTATGGTTAATGAACTGATATATAACTCTCACACCCAGGAGAAACAGTGCAATGATCCCTCTCATGTCTATACTGCTCGTCATTGTTCACATACATCTGTGTGAAATGAACAGAAGCTGAACTCATGCTTTTACATTCTGTTGAAAAGCCTTGACCTAAAATTATACTTGTTAGAAATTAATCTTCATACATTAACAGGTTTCCCACATTAAAGCATATTATGATGTTATAATTTTAGATAGATGGCTCATATACTGAAACTCTCAGTTTGCTATTGGATAAAGGTTTTAGAGAGTTAATGAACATAATTTTGAACGGTATTCAAAATGTCTAATTGTCTAAAAGTCTACCCTGAATGAAAAAGCAAAGACAATGAGGTTGTTTCCCTGTTTTCCTTTCTTTGTATGTGACAAAAGGCTTCAATTAGCATTACGAACATAATAAATGAAAAAAGAAACTCAGAATGGAACTCATTCACAACGGCATTCAAGGGGGAAAAAAAAGGTTTTGGACATCAATATCGTATGACGAGACAACATCATGAGCTGCAACTCCACCAGCTTATTTTAGGTTAGTTATTTTATGTGTTTTACTTATTTTTACTGTGTTTTAATGTGTGAGGGTGTTTTTTATGCCTGAATATGGTTTTTAAACTTTGCCTTACAACTGTGACAGAAGAGGAATTTCTGTTTTTACTTGGAACAGACAAGAAAGCTATCTATCCATCTTAAACTGTAAAATCTGCTAAAAGTTACTCCATTCTATACACTTTAAAACATTACATAAATTGTACTACTCAAGGGAGAAGCTAAATAGCTCTTTTACTGATGTTTCACCCGTTTGCAACCGATGAAAGTCTGCAATCGGCAACTTGACGCACTCCCTATGGTCATGCATTAAACTTTATTCATTCTGGGAGAGTATTTTTCATTGTTTTTCAGTAGTTTTTGGGAAGCACTGGGATCCAGATCCACTCATTACCATCATAACCATCATTGTGGCTTCTAGCGCTTTATCATCAACTTTCTCATAACTATGAGAAAGTTGCTGTTTCTTTTGTTATGGCGATTGCTAAAAAGTTGATCCTGAGAGTGCTGAAGAAGGACTCAGTGCCAACGTTTGACCTTTGGCTGGGGGAACTGGCAAACATGCTACATCTGGAAAGACTAAGGCATTAGAATGATGATAGAGGCAAAGTGTTTGACTAGATATGGGACCCTATGGTAAAATTTCTTCAATGAGGTGACTGAAGTAAGTGACTAACCGTCATGTTTCCTTCATTACATACAGTTTTCTTTCTTTTATTTGACATACGATTACTAATTTGTAGCATATTTATTAATTGTTGTATGGACTGCATTACTGTAAATTCATTGATGTGGAGGAGGGTTGTTTTGTGTTGTTTTTTTTGTGTAAAAATGAAATAAATAAATAAATAAGTGTGTGTGTGTGTGTGTGTGTGTGTGTGTCACTCTATTCTACAACAGGTGACAAAATGTGTGCCAACTATAACCAATCAAATGACAACATTTATGTTTTACATTGTCCATTGTCCTTTATAACTTAAATTCAATGAACAACACAAATTCAATGAACAACACTTTTTGTTATTGCCTAGTGACAGGAAACTTGCAGGTTATAAGCAGAAGTGATTCTTAATGTGTGATAAGACAAGTGACATCACTGCTTCCCAAATGTTGTTGTTCACATCTGCAAAAACCAGAAATATGCACTAAAGAAGGTTGCTTTATAAAAATAGAAAAAAAGTCCATCTGAGCAACCTAAAATGCTTCTGTGTGTGAATCAGAGGCCAAAACATACAGCCTTGTCCACATTTTTGTTCATGCTACAAAAATGTGGATAAGGCTTCGTTCCAGCACCGGTCCATAAAACAATCTCATAACATGATCATGATAAAAAATTCCATCAATAAAGAAGATAAAATTTGGACATTTTTTCGAGATGTGGATGGATCACACAGAAGAAATAAATGCGGCACCTGTGAAGCACCACCTGTGGGTAGATTTTCTGCTTGGCCAGTACATTTAAGAAAGGCTATTCGTCACATTGGCAGGTAAATGTTTGTAGCAAAGTAGACTTGTATTAACAAAACTGTGTTGTGAGTCTGTACTTTGTTTCAATCTCATTTACCGACATGCTGCCTCTGTTACTTCCTGCCAACTGTGTGAGGCACATTCAACACACCTCGTAATCTCTCATGAAGCCACAAATCTCTACTGTTGTAGCTACAAATAAACAATAAAACAACAATAACTTCTCATTTTCCTTTGTTTTAATACGTCATCTGTTATTAAACTCAATGTGTGGAAAAGTTTCTCCACAGTGATGTTGTAAAGTTTAGCCTATGAACTTTCAAGCATTCTGAGGATGATCCACAAACAGCCAGCATCATCATATTATATAGTTCTGTGCCAAAGTCTAAGGCTGATATTAGATTTGCTGTTTAGTAAAGTTCTATGACCACACATTTGCATTTCTCAGTTTCTCTATCAAGATAAAAGATGGATATATGTGAATTAAGTACAGCAGTAAAATCAAAAGCTTCAGGGGGGGAAAAAGTTTCTATAAACCGAAGTGGGTTATTTTTTTTTTGCACTTAAATATATCTTTGACCCATTTGTTCAGAAAAAATGAGATTTACTGCATTCACTTTCTGATGTTTTTTACATCAGGTTTCATTCAACACGTCAAATATTTTTAACTGTTCTTGCTGCTTTTTGTCATGGGTCACACTAAATAGTGACTTTCACTTTAGAACCCATTAAGTTCATTTTTTTGTGTGTGTCTTTTGATGCTGTGCATATATTTCCTGTATTTTCTGTGTTGTATCTGGAAAAAATGTAATAGAAATGTATATGCTCATTTAAACCCCGAAAAAGCCAAAAAGCTAAAGGTTGCCAGTTTTGCATAATATATATATATTGTGACGAATATCAATATTGATAAATGTGTTTGTAGTTTGTGCTGTATTGTAATCTTCACCTAAAGTATTATGTGCTGTATTATGTATGCTTTACGACAAACAATAAATGACAATTACAACCTATAACACCTCCACTAAAATATCACCACCCATTCCACATGGAGGAGCTAGAGAACATGTATATGAAGAATTGAGAGGTGAAGAAGCACCATTTTTTGTTTTTGGTTTCCCTTTTCCTTTAGGTTTAGAAATGATGGCATTTCTGTGTATACATACCTGTGTTCGTAGGATCTCTCCTTTGGTTAGCTGCATGTCTCCAGTGAGTTCTTTAACAGCGATGCCCAGTGGCTCCAATCGCTTACTGAAGTAATTAGTCATCTCAGCTGCCAAGGCCTTCATTGGAGCCACATACACAATCTACAGAGAGACACACACATAGAAATAAATAGGCTGGAGAACAGAGAGGGGTAGAGAGAGGATGGTAGGGGATGAAGGTGGGGGTTGGGACGGGCTGTGCATGGGAGAAGGGACTGGAAGGACACTGTGGTGATAAATGAGCAAACCCAGGCGGGATCATTTGTTCCCTGGCAACCAGCACAAATCACAATTTATTGAGAAATATGATGCCAGCCACTTGCATGGGTAAAGTTTAATGGTGATATATGAAAAGTGGCTGTCATCACTGGCTGGCACTTTGCAACGCTGTGTGTAAGCCTGTGTGTGAGAGCCTTCATGAGGACAACAAAGCCTTTTGGTTGTTTAAATTATTTATCTGAGTTTGTGTTATTATTTGACGCTATGGGTTTATAAAGACATGTACTAATATTTTCAAGCCGAGTAAGGAATGATTTTTGCTGTATTTATTTAGAAATTTATTTACAAACAGCTGCCATTTCAAGTGACCACTTTTTTTGTTTTTTAAATAACCGCAACTGTGCCTTGGTAAATATATCCACTCAATCATAACAAGGCTAAGATGGACTTTTTTGAAAAATCTATTGAAGCATTTTCACAACATGGTACCAGCTCAACTCGATTCAGGTACCAGGTACTATTCCATTACTGGATACTACCAACTTCAGAGTACCTGGAATAGCGACAGTGCGCATAACTTCCATGACATCTGTTCAGAGAGTTGCTGATAAACTTACTTGCTGTGTGTTGCCCCATTAAGTTCAAACTGAATTTTTCTAATTTTTCTCGCTAATGTGCCCTTGAGCAAGGCATCTAACCCCCATTTGCTCCCTGAGTGCCTTACATAGAAGCCAGCTACAGTGTGTTTCTGAATGTTCAGCTAATGAAGGGTTAAAAGCAGAGGGTCACATGCGGGCAGTATAGACTGTGCCAATACAAAAGTTACCCCAACATTAAAATACATTCTCTTGAGAAACATTTTCCACAGGTAAAATATACACTAACAAATAAAGCTTCTTCCTCTTATGTTGGAGTCTGTGTTGTGTTGTAAGCTATACGTCTGTTGTCATGGGATGAGTTTCTCGTGTTGGGACATAATCTCAGTGGTAGGGGAGCAGAGGGGATGCACCAACTAACTTGATAGCAAGCATGACTGTGGAAAGAAAACTGAACCCTATTTGCAGAAACCCAGTATGTTGTGTCATTCACTTAATAATGGAGCTGGCTGATGTCCACAAACAACTGGTTTCAAGCGAAAAAACTCCAGTTTTCTCTGTCCTCAAATGCGCTTATGATCTGACTCACATGATGTACTCCGCACGAACATTTGTTCTGTTGGTGACTGTTGCAGTCTTCTTTTTACTCCTTTCCACTATCCACATGTTAACATTTTTCAAGTCAGCAAATCCAGTTTTTCTTCAAGTAGACTGATATGGACAAACCTCTGATTCACATCCAATTTATTCCATAACTGAAAGATCAATTGAGAAAAAATGTTCAACATACCTGTTCCATTTTTAGGTGAGAGATAACTTAAAATGTAAATGTACTGTACAGCTACAAAAAAAAAAAAAAAAGCTGTACATCTCCCAAGTCTCACAAGAAAATCAAGTACTTGAGCAGGTCACCACTTCAATTAACTGACAAAACATAGTCTGTTGGAGGAACATAATCAAGTAAATCCAGCTGTCATTGCTGTAAAACTATCAGATAGCGCCAATTTAAATCCTTCCTGAAATCCCAGCATCCAAAGCTCTAAGGATCAGATCTGAATCTCTGTACGGGGTGTGTGTGAAACTCAGCGAGGAGCATGCTTAATCTCTACAAGGCATATTGAGAAAACTCTGTAGTAGAGTCACACTGGAAAAGCTTAGAAGGCAGTCTTAAAAATTCTTAGGTGCCTTTCATAGTTAGATTTTGTTGTTTGGATATTTTCACCCTGGGTGTGCCTTTAGTGTCAGACCTTGAATTCATCCTTCTTGATGACGCCGCCGGGCTGCAGGTGCTGGCGAATCTCATGAAGAACAGTTAGCATAGCGATGTTGGTCTTCCCAGCACCGGTTGGAGCACAGATCAGCAGGTTTTCATTGGTGTTGTAGGCCGTCTCAAACACCAGGGACTGGATCCTGTTCAGGCGGTTCATCCCCTTAAAAACAAGCTGACCAATCTGAGAGCACACAAAGGACAAAACACAGGGGCATTATGTTTCATGATTGGTCTGAAGCGGACAGTATAGACTGTGCCAATACAAAAGTTAGCCCAACATTAAAATACATTCTCTTGAGAAACATATGCCAACATTCCAGCAATTAATTTGTTGCATCAATATCCACCCTGTTCTGACTTGATTATGCTTCTGCTTTTATTTGTTCAGATATTAACAATGTTGATATTATTTCGGTTGTGTCAATGATATCGGTAAAGATGAGGAAACAAATCAAATACAAATTGGTTTGGAAACATCTATATTATTTTGGTTGTCATTCTGCTTCGTCATCCAATTTAAACCTCCACTTTTGGCTAAGCATAAAGGACATGTTCTGGTATCCTATTTGTTTTGCCCACTTTAAATTTATTTTAAAAATAGGTGTGTCTGGCTCAGTCAAATGCATAATTATGTCTAGAAAATCATTTTGGACCATGTTCAGTGATGCATGATTCAGTTGCTGAAGCAAAACAGCAATATCAAACCTCTCTAAAATGGATTTCTTTTGCATGATAATGTCTGTAAAACTTAGTCTGGAACTCTTTTGTATTAATACTGACATGATTTACTCAACTGGAAAGGAGTTCCACTGAAGCAAAAATACTTATGATCATAATAACAATGAACGTTTGTAAATAACACATGTTTAGGTGGTCATTTGGGATGCTCCATTCACTTCTGCATATAATGTAGAATTTTTAAAGCTTCTTAATTTGCCTTAAAATTGAACATCTTGCCGTCCTTGTAAATTCTAAAGCTAGATATATTTCATCGATGAATCTAGTGTGTTTAACATATTTCAAGCAATAGAGCAAGGATATTATTTTAGATTTTAAAAGTCAAACCTAATGATTTTACTGTATTGTCCAACATGATTTTCAAATGAGTTCAGGTCAAAGGTCATGTTTGGTCATTATTTGGAGCTGGATACGTATTAAAGGTACTAATTATTATATGCATGAATGATACAGAAGTTGATAAAATTGCATTGGAGCTTAGATGTGATTTTTAGGAAATATTGCTAGGGCAAGGCGATGACAAATGGGGGTGGGTTCAGCTACTGCTGTAGCAGCATCTGAAAGTTTAGATAGTTGTAGAAGATCAGCATATGGCATCATAAGATTGATTCTTCTTGGAATCAAAAATGCACCTATTTCTGAGCAAGACTATAAAAGTGGGCCACATAGGTACAGAAAGGAGACAAACCCTTTCCATGTGCTGCACTGGCTATTTATCCATTACAATCTAGCATTAGACTTGCACACATTTACACCCAGCTATGATCTCCAACACCACAAAACTGTCAGGTAGTGTATCTGATGCCGAGACATATTACTGAGTTGCTCTTGGTGACCTGATTTAAGCCAATGTCAACGAGTGAAGCTGCCCCCAACACAACCTGCATTTTCAGTGAAAACGAAGACTCTAGAGAGCCTGACACGAAAAATAGACAGGTGATCAGTTACGCAGTGTCAGTGACTGAGCCTGTGTATACAAAGTGACGGCGTCGAGAACAAGAGCATCAGCAAGCAAAAGCAGGAGAAAAGTCTGTGTGGTGGGATCAGCTGTCACTCAAACTGCCCTCCGTCTGCCTTCACTATGGCAACAGAGTGTGGGTGATGGCCCTCAATCTCACACAGCCTCTGATAAGTAGAGAAATAGCCACTGTGAAGGACAGTTGGTTCCACACACAAACACACACACACACACACACACACACACACACACACAGAGGAGAGAAACGTCCAGCTGTTGCACAGGTGAACCAATTTCTTCTGGAACTGACTATAAACAGTTAAAAGCCATGTGAAAGCATGAATATACGTCATCCATTTTGCAGAATGATGGTTCTTTCATACAATTTATAAAAAGAAATATTAATTAAAAATAAAGCTTCAAAAATTGCTCTGACTGACGGCACCAACCTGCAGCTCCCACACCATTATGAATATGACTTCAAATGGAAATTGGGTCCAAATGCAAAGGACCTGTTGATCACTGATCAAAATTTCCCGAGTACATTTTATGGTATCAATTATCTATTGACATGAACATTGTAAATTTGCTTACAATCTTTGCTTAAAAAGCTTAAAAGGCCAACAGAAATCTTTGTGTATGGTTCATTGCCCAGTGGCAATAAATGGCTCTGCTTCATAAGGTGCGTGTATGTTATTAACCCATAAAGACCCGGTGTTACTATTGTGGCCATTCTCAAATACATTTTTCTCTCTATTTATCCCCTACTACAGTAATTTATCATCATTTGTTATAATGTTACCCTTTGTATTTTCCATTTTCCACTGTAAATCATGTATTTCCCTATATTTAATTTTCTATACCTAATTTAGATGTTCATGAAAGTGTATTATATCATGAGGCCATTACATCAAAAACAGAGAAAGCTGAAGAAAAAGTGACTTTTTCAGCAAATATATCAAGAAAAGAAGTGTCTCCATCCACTGTTATTGATGCAACTCCATGGGTTTTACTGGTGAATCAATGTTGTAGACGATGATGGTGTTTCCACATTCACTTCGGAGCCTCTGAATATCCAAATGGGTCGTTCTGTATCTGATGACCATGAAAAGGCAAACTGACTTTTACACCAATTATTTAAATGTATTGATAGGATAAATGTTTTCACAGTTGAGTAGATGGTTTTGGTCACCAGTGGATGTTTGGGTCTTTATGAGTTAAATTATTATTAGCTTTATACTGTAATGATGGCATGACAAAGACAGAAAAAAAGGTATTTAAGTGGTCTATCACAATTATTTCCCTCAGATAGACCTGAATTAGGTGGCTCATCCTGGGATATTAATGGTTGTAAAAGTATAAATCATGAGAAATTTTAAAATGTTACCAACCACTAAGGAGGTAAAAGTTTCAAAATGAACTGAAGAATGAATGATACAGAAACTCCAACATGAAGAAAGTCCAACATCATGACTTGGCACTGGAAGCAAAACACATTCTACAAACTCCTGCACATTAGAGTCAATTAACCAAACACTGTTAGTAGTGACACACTCGAAAAGATCACCATGAACAGACGTACATACACCCACCAGCTTAGCAGCATTCCTGTAAACACCAAGTAATGATGCAACGCCCTCTGTAAAATACACTACATTAGATACATACAGTTCCCGTTGGTTCATTTTATTTTGGAAGTACATTTAGAGTTTGTAAGTTTATCACCACCACATTACATTATTAATGGGGCAACAGGAGTCCAACTACATCAGCATATTTCATTTCTGCTTCCTACAACAGATTAGGAGGAAGATGGGACTTCTACTAATGGAAGAATTGGTCTGTTCTGATCTAGGAGTATGCAGAGAGTAAAAAAAAAAAAAAAAATCCAATTACATACACCTTGTTTACTGGAGCTGGAGCCCACACTGTTCAATAGGAACACTAAGTACAAGTCTCTGGAAAGATAGACTTGCAAATCCACTCAACAGAGGTCACTGTGGTTCCAGGTGTGTTCCGTGCCACATCTGTTTTTCTCTTGCTCCATCATTTCACCATGTTTCTGCCTCCACTCTGTTCCACCTCTCCTCAACTAAGGCTGGTTCAGGATGCCTTAAGCTTAGACAGCAGTATTATTTATTCAAGGATTCATTAGAAGTATGTCATCACTTTCCTCTTCCCCTCGTTTCGCTCCAACACTCATAGAAAGAAATAATTAAAGAGTGCATGTCAGGCGAGGATATGCGTGGTGCTGTTGGGAAGTTGGCCCTGCAGCCCGGTAGGGAGGAGGAGGTTATTAATGCATCAAAGAGCAACTTTATTAGAGTCCACTTAAGCTGTGAAGGGAATGAAGGGTGGCTGTGGTGGCTGCTGTTTGGGGTCATGGAGGCTTCTGATGAACAGCTTAGCAGAGCCTCTGATGTACACATAGATAAACACATGTGTGGCCACTTCTTTTCTGCGGTCCTGATTGATTTCTGATTTGCAGCAAATGCAAAAATTAACAAGTAAGGTGGGGTCCACTTTGGGGACAGCTAAATAAAGTTGGACATAACTGCATACGAAGCTGTTCACAGGCATGTAATATCCATGCTTAAGCCACAGTTCCCTTCAGCAAATGGGAATGGACAAGAAGTTGATTGCAGCTATTCAAAGCTTTCCAGTTCTGTCAAAACAGAGCTGAAAATATTCAGGATTAAACAGCTCAGACACCGTGCCTGAAAACTGCTACGTCCTTTTTAAGGCTGCTGGCAGTTATTTTTCATTTTCCAGGCTCCAGACGACAACCATGTTAGGACTAACAATTATTTTCATTATTGACTGGACTTTTTGATCTTTTGATGAAATAATTCAATGTTTACTCTATAAATAGTCACAACAAGTAGCAAATACAAAAAAACATTCTTCAACAAAAAGTTCAGACGGATCAAATCAGCTTTCATTAGAGGGCTGACATGTGACTTAAATTATTACAGACAGTTTCAGTCCTGGTATCATTGGACATCCTGGGTTTTTCAAGCATCCTGTTTTTGTTTTTGTGTTTGTACATGTAAGAACAATCACATCTGAGTTTCAGTACAGATGACATAACAGAAAAACAGCAACAACAGTGGCAGTGTTTTTTCTTTCTATCATGAAATATTTAGGCATAATTGCCAGTTTAGGAGGAAAAAACACCAAAATGTCCATCTATTCAAGTTAGTGGTAAACGCAAGAGTAAGATAAGAACATGGGCGAATACAAAACCCAAGGAAAAGGCTCAGATCCAACAACTTCCGCATTTTACAAAACTGATCAATAATACATTAATCAAACAAAGAGTTAATGCTAAGACTGACAGGTAAAGGATTCTCACATTAAGTGCCAGGTGTTGCTGTAAACATCATACCACATCACAAATACGATCATAACAAGAATAAGCATCATAACAGGTACACCGGTCCAATGTAAACATAGTCGGTGTGATTAACTGTTAAGCAGTTCAAGTTCAGATGTTTTGCATATTTGCAGATACATGGATTTAAAATGCCAAAAGTGTTCATAGTGCACCTGCCTGGACTTTATTACCATGCAGATTGTTGTGTTCTATTATGTCAGGCATAAGTCAACTTTTACAGCTGTTTTCACACAGAACAGTGAGGTCAGCAGGTGCATTTCTCAGATTTCTTAGCAATAAGTTACCAGCAATAAGAAAGATGGATTCTACTGTGCACTCAAAGCCTTAATCACTTACTCTAGTGTTTGGACATTTTCCCCCAAAAATTATTTGTGTTCTATATTTGTATCATTATACTTTGTCTGTTTTTATTTCTCTACTTTACTACCATTGATCTTCACCAACATAAAAATTAATGGTTCATTAATTTATCAAAAAGAAAGTCACACAGCAAACAAGTCTGCGTAGACAGACTTCCAGCTCTTAATAGGGACACACCAAGGTCGTTTTGTCTCATCATAAATGCTCACTCAAGCTGCTAAGTCACATACAGATGCTCCATGAACCTGTAATTCACTGAGTTAGGAACAAAGCAGTTATGAACTGTATTGTGGGCAATATTTTCAGGTTTTCCTGAAGCTGATAAATCCCTCTACTTGCCATCCTAGAAGTGAAACAATATTATAGCAGGTACTGCATTGTGTTTTTTTATTTACAGTACATGCCTGTTTTTTCATAGTAAGATTCACCCAGGGAAAAACTGAAGTCTATTCATTCTAGTCATAAATAGATTCAATTTTAAGCTTAAACAGTTAGTAATTTGGTAAGTTAATATCTTCCAAGGTTTCAGCATTTTGTGAATAAAACCTTATCAAGGAAAGCAAAATGGAATTTTATACTGTAAATGCAAATTCTTTGTAAGTGTCAGTTTTATAGTGAAAAATAATGAAAAAACAATATAGATAGATCATCTCTCAATAATGCTTTAAAACTCAGTCTGATGTTCCTGAAATTTTAGCACAAGTGCTCCAAAAAGTCAAACTGCATTCCTGATAAGTGATAAATGTGCCTAATTATGTATATGGAATTTCATGTACAGCCTAAACCCCAGCTGCATGCTCTACAGTCAGCCCATCTGCTTCCACTGTGAACACTGTCATGTTTGCTGCTTTCAAAGGCCACAGGTAGACTCCTCTTCAATTGCCGCACTCAGTCCATAACTAAAAAAGTCCAGCTACATACAGATATGACCAAATCATATCCTTTCAACAATCTTCATACCTTCTTTCTCAGAACAGAGATAGCGATTCCACTATCCTCTTGTCTAGTCAACTATTTCCCCCAAGGCCAAGTCCACTGAGCTCTAACTTATAAATATTCATTTCTGAATTATGGACCAATGAGCTTCACCTCTTTTGCGAGCCTTCTGCACACTCATTCCTGTGTCTCTGTGGTGACCGGAGAGCCACAACAATCACTTGAGCGGCTGGCCCTCATTTTGATTTATCGACTTTGTCTGTTTGTAACGAAAAGCCAGTGTCCCCACATACCTTAAACATGCTAATTCATGCAAATGTATGCCTGCCCCAGTATTCACCTTGAGGTAAAGCATACATGTTGTAAATAGAAAGTTGCCATCGTTTAATGATCTTTGGAAATCTTCAATGCTTTTTTTATTCTCTCCTTAAAACCTCTCTGGCTTCATTGTTATGATAATGTATGCATACACATCTTCCAATTGGAAATCCAGCTGTGCCTGCCAAAACTTGTCTCTAGGGTGTGATGGCAGAGTTGTGCCGAGGTAGTTACTGTACAGCAATGAGTATTATGCAGCTGTTAACATACACTTAAACCCTCACTTTGCCCAAATATTGCTCGTTGAGAATTTAAGCTACCAGATATCATTCACAATAAAATTCACCTTATGCTGCTTATCATGGAGGTAAATATGCACCATTATTCATTTCTGCTGCAAATCAAAGTGAATCGAATTAAAATCCTGGCATAAATAAGACCACGGAGGTGGAAAAACAATGTGAAGGTACATTGTGTCCATTGAATATGTGTATGTATGTATGTAACATATGTCACTGTGACCAGACCTTACAACCAAGGATAAAAAACGGCACAAAAATACACGGAAAAAAAGGATAATTAACTTTTCCATGGGTTTATCTGTTATTCACACATTTAGGTTTGTTGAAGACATGGGTGGTACATTATTCTGAAAGAAATACAGAATTTTACAGACTTTTCAAACATTATTACCAGATAAGTGTGCACAAATTTGGAACACTCAGGTCAACTAAAATGGTTAACAAAAAGCTTAAAAGGAAACTTTGTAAAGAAATTATTCAAACTGGGAAGTCAATGGAGTGACAAAAAATCCTAACCCTAAGACTTAAGATGTAGTAAAAACACTAGAATTATATTTTGTCAAATGCTTTTTCACCCCCGATTCACAGAAAACAAAAAAAAAATTCACATTCAGTAAGGGCCTTATGGTTCCACAGAAAATTTTAGTATTTACTTGCAAAAACTGAAATACAAAAATTATCCAGCTTGTCACAACTGTCTGAAAAATAAACAACAGCATATTAATTTAAAAATGTATTCCTAAAGTTTTCAGTACAGCATCAGCTTTTCACTCTGTACAAACTAACGCTGCCTTTCTCTCTTTTTGACACAACAGATGATATAATCTTTTTTTTTCCAATAGCCATTAAAAGTGTTACCACAACCAAGTCAGGGCTCTGTACTTACATTGGGTGTGATTGTGTGCTGCCAGTCTATTTCATATACTTTGAGTGAAAAAGTCAGATTCTGGCTGTGTGAAGCTTATTTAAAGTATGTACTATGAGTCAACACATTGTCCATGTTTAATCATATTGTCACAATGTAAGTTTTCAAGGCTCATCTTTCTAGCGCGCTACACTGATGGACAACAGAACAAGAGAAAGACTGAAAATCAGTCTGACATTACTCACCTAATGTCAGCCTGACAAACACTGAAACAGTTATAAATTCCAGCTCTGAAAGGCCAATATGAGAGCACTTAGTTTATTTAAACACATACTCAGCTAATGCATCAGTCATGTAAGTAAACCTCACCAGACAGGACCAAGCAAGAGGTCGTGTTAACTTCAACTGACAAGAATTTAAAAGACTTTATCAAGCAGAAACACATACGTTCTGTTTTCTCCAGACAGAGAACTCATCTTTTTACTTTTGCAATTACATTTCTACTACCTACCAAAACACTACAACATCAGTCAAGAAAAGCAACTTTCACCTTTATATCAAACCACTTGCTATCGCTGCAGCTCAACATGCAGGCTGCACTGGGACAAAGATTCCAAACATTTATACTGAGACCCTGGCAGTTACAACATGGTATGATGGAGTAGCTTCACTGAGACCAGCTGGCTGATATTGGACCACGCACATCTGTGGTCAAGCTTTCAGCAGCAGGGTTAAATAAAGTTTGTAATGAGAGCAGCTGACTGTGTGCAGCACAGAACCGCTTTCTAAAACCCAGTTGGCTTCTAGGGTAGTCTGCCAAAACAGAACATTTTTACAAGTGTGATGATCTGTGGCTTAAATCTTTTATCCTTTGTTTGGCTTATCACTTGTGCATTTTATTTTGTTTTGTTTATCTCCTATGAATCACTCTGTTTGGGAGGTGTTGCATGATTAGAATCATTCTTGTTAAAGTTATCTGCAATCTCAGGCTGAAAACTGGGAGAAAGTCGAAGAGCGTGTACAGGCGAACGCTGGGTGAGTTTGCTATCTCTACAACGTATAAGCAGCCGTCCTGCGTGCATAAGAAGATGCCCATTAGTCCATCTCGGGCTGCAGCTGAGTGGGATGGAAGCTGACAGGCTCATTAACACCACAGATACACAGCCTACAGCCATATGGGCAAACTGGGAGGACTGGGAATATCCCGCCAATCTACCAGCCACTTAAAACGCACTAATTGGACCCACATAGATTGCAGTAATGATTCAACAGCAATAGCTCAACACCACTGTAACCCATATGCAATGGCCTAACTGTTTGTAGGTTTAACAGTGAGGTGACCAGCGTGTTTGTGTACACCATTTTTTTCTTTTAATGGTGGCTATTATTTTGTGTTATTGTGTGTTTACTGTATGAGTCACTATAAGAGCTCCTAAACTAATTAAATTCCTCTGTGCATCGGTAATGGGAAGCTAAGAGATATAATTGTTGTCATTTTCATGCCATCCTTTTAATTACTTTCTGGTTCCATTTCATTCCATTTGAATTGACAGCCTGATCAACTTTTAATTGCCAGTTTTTGCAAACAGCTTATCAGCCTGCTCCAAACCTGCATGCAGAGTACTAAATGACCTGGCCAAACACACCCCCACAAACACACACTCACACACATCCACAATCCCAGAGCCAGTCCTATGGATATAAGCCCACACTGAGCACACACATGCACACAAACTCATCCACACCAGATGCATGGTGGAGTTTGACAGAGTGAGATGCGGATGCAGCAAACAGGAGGCCCATTCATTTCCCCACAGAACAGTAGCGGGAGGAAGACGAAGGGAGAGGGAGAGCTGGGAGTTGGACAGAGATAGGAGACAGTGAGGTAATCCATCACTTCGTCCATAAGCACCTGCTGAAGAAGCACCAAGAGCCTCATGAGCCCCAAACCCTCAACAAACACAGTGTAGCCCACCCTGCATCTCACCACCCCCCAACAACACACTGGATCAGATTCTTTACCATCACATACAGTTGGCTCAACAATTACTGAATAAATCTACAACTGTGCATTAGATGAACAACTCATTTCACGAAGCTCCATGATTGTGTTTGAGATTTACACCAAACTACATGAAATCAGTTTATACAGAGTGTTTTAATAATTTTAACAACTGAAAAAAATGATAGATCTAGAGTTTTTTTGCAGGGATCAAGGATGTTAGAGGACATCTCCAAACATTTATCTGATGTGATTATTTTCTATTTTTGTAAAGCACGACTAAGAAACATCCAATGAATTCAAAACATATTTTTTAAACTGCCACACAAATAAAAATGTGCATGTCCATAAAACGGTTTGGACTGAATAATCTTGATTGTTTTGTCACCAGCAGGGGGTGCTGTAGGACGTTACATATGCTTTTAATAACAGTAAAAGAAGAGAAAGCTGTGGTTGTTCTCCATGTAAAAGCGACTGATTTTTTTCATAAGTGAGGCAGAGGAATAATCTCAGCAGTCCAGGCTACTGTGACTACTAACATATTGCTGTTATTTTTTCATACTTTACCAGAATATCTTAGACACCACAGCAAATAGCTGATATCAGAATTTATTCAAAAAAGGTATTTCCATTTCCTCAGCGCATTTACTTTATTGGTGAAAATTGGCATAAACCACATCAAGTAGATGAAAAATAGGTTTCTGCCAAATCAGGAAGTTGTTTTGAATTTTGCCACTTTTGTAAACGCTTTCCAAAATGAAAGTTCATAACGTACTTGAAAAACACTCATGGAAACAAACCTGCTTTAAAATTTTTCATTGATCACATGTACGGAGCTCCTACTTATGTGGATTTGAGTGGACAACATCCTTACACTTCAGTTCACATAAGCCCAGTTCTCTTTGTGTGAGTGTGAACTTGAAGCAACACATTTTGTCTTTAGTTTCACAATAAAAGCTTTGAGTGTTTACATGAAACAAAGGGAGAGCAAAGGATATCAAATCAATATGACCTAATACATAATTAGCCATTACTTCCTCAAGCGTTTATAGCTGGTTTTACATGTGTATAGAGTTTTTTTTTTTTGTTTTTTTTTAAACACTCCCCTCAGCCTGATAGGATATATACCTTCACCACCCAGAAACATAAACCTCCAATTCCAGACTGTAACAGTCAAAACAATGATATAACACAGCAGAAATTAAGTACATTTTAAAGTCGATCAAATAAGCCTGCTAAATCCTGTATAATCGTTTTGTCATCGGCATACATCCCCTGGAAACTATTTATTTTTACACATCTCGTTCACCTAAACCATCTTGGCTCAATTTAAATTCAGAGAAAAACTATAATTGGTACAACCCTCCCTGTTATTAATATTGAGAGTCCCTGATGGAAATTCAATTGTACCCGAGCTCAAAGAAAATTAACGTGAAATAAAAACCAAAATCAAAATCAATCAGAATTGCACTTTTAAAGGAACCTTGGAGCTTTCTTCTGCTTTAATTTTCTGCTTTGTGCTCTTATACAGTAGCTGTGGTCAGGAGATAGAGCAGGGTTATGGACTCCTGTCCACACTTTGAACTGTCCTTAGGGAGGATGCTGAACCTCAAGTTGCTCCCATAGGTTATGAAACTGGTATGAATGTGTGAATGAGCAACAATGACAAGAGCTTTGAGTAGAAATATGGTGTAAAACACTATAAAAACCAAAACCCATTAACAAAGTCTGTACATCCAAGAAATGACAGAAAATAAAATAGTAACTCTAAATATACACAAAAAATAATGAAAACTGATTATTTGTATTAAACATTAAATAAATTCAAATAAGACTTAATAATTGCCAAAACAATACATTTTGTGTACTCAATTACACAAAAAATTACATGTTTACGTGTATTAAGTCTGATTTAGCTACAAAGTGGATGAATCATGATCCACAAAACAATCAAAAGTTGCATTTTTAATCAGATAGGATAATGTGTAAACTTCGGCTCTTTCATAGAAACCTCTAGATGAAATGGTTCTGCTTAGCGACTCTAAGCAAACACACACCGAGCCACATGTGTGAGGGAACTACATCAAAACTGGATTAGGAAATGCAATCAAGGTGGATTAATTATGGATGGAGGGCTGTTCCATTCTGCCTCATCTTTGCAGACCTGTGCTTATATACTTCCTGCACAGGAAAGGAGAGGCCAAGCTGTCAGCAGCCAGGAGAATCAAAGGAAGGATGCTGATGAGGCTGCTGATGGCGCCTTGGAAGCCAACATATACTGGCATGGTAACAGCGCTGGACATCATCACCCGTTTCATCACCTGAGTGTGAAAATGCTAGAGGGTACTGTACTTGAGATCTCAGGCTGCAATTTGAACAACAGTACCACCTAATACAAGGGGTGCAAAAACATGATTGGAAAAGGGTTATTGAAATGTAATAAAGAGAATAAGATGTAAACCAGATTTTTCCACACAGTGGAAGACTTGTTTGTTCTGCACAGCTGAGGAAACTGAAAAGCAAATAACAGTATACACATGTAAGATGCTAGTAGTTGTTTTTTTGCTGTAAATAAGCTTTTCAAAAGTGAGGTTATGTATTATTCATTAAATCCGGATTGCATGTTGACAATATCAAAAACTAATTTAAAATGAGTCAAAAATGGGTATAAATATAGTACTTTATGCAAAGATTTTTTCTCAGGGAGTATTGCCCCATGTGTGGGTCATGTGTAGCATTAATGATGCCGAGTTGGTATCTGTATTTAAGTTTATTTATATTGATTTGTTTAGAGCCTCTCAGCAATAAAGATGTTTTCTTCATCCACATTAACCTGCAGGAGTTTGTGTTAAATGTTGCTACCACTGAGGAAATGACAACTGAATAGAACTTCAGAGTGAATAGTCTTTATATTTATATATATATATATATATATAAAATCTGTCTCACTAGTTTTATGCTCGTCTTGTACTTATTTGTGGACAGTTTCCAACACCCACATTTTGACAATGTCATGAGTTATGTCAAAAGCACTATACTGCTGCAATGCTATTTTTTTTTATTTTTTATTTTTTTTTACAAAAAACACTGTTTTTACTCAAATTAATTTGCATTTGCGTTGGTGCTGACTGACAACTGTACGGTCTCACTGACAGTAAGTAGCTTGACACCATCATTATAACAAATATAAAAATATTGTAACACTGTGACATTCTGATTCTATGACATGAACTATTTTGTGATAGAATTATTAGCTGTGGATGTATGCGTACAGAAGTCACAATGTGAACATTTCTCACAACCTCTGCTTTTACATTGTATTTTTCTGCAGTCTTTTTTCCTTCACTGTTATTTCTCAGGGTGTTTTATCAGATGGAGCGGATTTCTATCAATCAGTCGTTCATAGGAAGTGCAGCTGTGTGTGCTGTAAAATCTCTGTCAAACTGAAGTTGAGGATTATGTGTTATACAAATAATTGTGATTGATTTAAAAGATGTTATTCTATTCCTTTTATGCTTTTTCATAGTATATGGCTGATAGGACTCCCAACTCTTCACCTCTGTCTCATTGCATTTCTTTTATAAATTTACTTCATCTCTACAATAGAACTAAAAACCTGATAAACAAATAAAATCTAAATTATCTGATGTCCTTCAGTGAGGACAAATACCAGTTCAAAATTGCTGTGAAGCACAAAAAAAAACAAAAAACTTGCAGGTTTGAGCATACTATAATTTATGAGGTATGCCACTGTGGATCTCCTTTTGCAGAAATTAAAAAGATGTTGTAGCTAAGAAAAACTCTTGAAAATTTCATGCATGTGTCATGAAAGGTTAAAAAGAAATAACTTATGTAATTTGGAATCTTTTTCTTTACTATTCATTTAGCAGTAAAATCAGTAATTTGAGGTGAATTTACTCATATATACTTTATTTATTTACTGGTATGAAATAGTACAACGTATGAATGAAAAGTGCATTTCAATCTCCTTTGAGGCTTCGTAAACAAAAATGAATGAAAATGATGACATGACTCTTAATGAATGATGTAACGTTAGGGATTTTGACATAAATAAATCTGATAGAGGTTGACAGACAGTGGATTTTGAGGGCCAATATAATACCAATAGTTGAACCAGAAACATATAAACAATAACAGAAATGAAGTAATAAAGAAAGACAGAACACAAGAAAAAAAAAATCTGAGGGATTAATCAATGTATCTGAAAGTAAATATTGAATTTACTCTACTCAAGGTGCATTTTTCCCTGAGTTTTTTTTTTTCTCAGAACTTGGTACTATTATTTATCAGCCACTATTAGAGCTAAGTTCTGCTGATATTGGCAGTTTGTTGAAAATCTTAGCAACACTTAATCCTATTTCTAGTTAGTGGGGCCATTTCTCCATTCAGGTAATATTCAAAGATACCAGTAAGACACCATACCGAGACTTAATCAATCAGTCAAACTTCACATATTGGAAAATGATGTGGAAATCATGATTGAAATATGACATCTCTCTGCTAGTTCCATCCAGCTGTGTTTATGCAAGTAAACTGAAACAATCCAGCTCAAATAATCATGATCAAGCATTTAGGTAATAACTGCGACAGCCTTAGTGTCCATTCTGTTATTTGTAACACAATGAACATGGATAATGTGCAAGACATGGATGTTTCCGCGTGAGCGCAGCACTCAAACCTGCAACACACTCAGTAACATATTTATTCAGATAAATTAGGAAGGCTTTTACCACAGTGGCAAGTGTGGGATGCCTAGACCTTGATTCATTAGTTAAAAAGCCCCCTAATAAATTCCCCACTTTTAATGTTTCACAGAGTTATTAAAGGCGTTCCAAGGCTCACACAGCCCTGTTCCCCTTTACAACTTTCAATAAATGACAATCAGCACTCAGTGTAAACGGCAGGAGGAGGGGGACCGTCAGACTTTTCAGCTTGCCTTTCAAAGCCTTCCTAATAGCACGTAAAGACTTATTAGGCTTTGTGTGCCGGCGCTTTAGAGAAGTGAAGCACTTTGTTTCAGAGTTGCCCAGGCTTAAGTTAATGAATAGAGCCGCTGCCTGACTGAGGCTAATTCACATCGCTCAGCAGAAGAGGTTCCATATCAATCTATATCAGTTACACAGGGAGTTTCAAAGATGAAGGGAAAAGTGCTAGCAAGCCAGGGAGCAACTCCGGGAGAGGAGAAAAAAAGATAAGCCCTTTAGAAGTGAGAAAAGACAGAGATGGAGCCTTGCAGAATTCATTTCAGTTCCTATTCAGATTGTTTAGGTTCGAGTTTTTTCAGGAGAAGGTAGGACAGATACAGTAATGGCTGAGGCTTTGATAAGCTTCACAAAAATTGTTAACCCTCTACTGCTTAATCGTAATATTCATTAATAATTTAACCATGAGGAAATGAACTCTTTGGAAACCAATTAGGCTCCTTATTTAATAAAGTACAACATTTAACTGAAAATCAGGTAAATCCCAAACAGGATTACAGTTTAATTCTGTCTTTATAGTTTGAAGATACAATAGATGCCATGGTCCCATTTTGGAAGTAGAAAGGGACACAGT
>JAQQZY010000009.1:25868121-25885424 GCA_030068375.1 Ostorhinchus rueppellii | reverse complement strand
CAGTTTAATTCTGTCTTTATAGTTTGAAGATACAATAGATGCCATGGTCCCATTTTGGAAGTAGAAAGGGACACAGTTCATTCTCATGTAAATGCATAGATTAGGAAGACTCATTGGAAGATATGATAATTGTTATATCACATCACAGCCATCCCAATCTTAATTCAGGGACCATAAAGTCCAACAGGCTATCAACAGATGTAAGGTGTTGGATTTATATCATCTTCTGCAAAATGAAAGACAATCATTTTACTCAGAGCTTGTCTCCATGTCCTCTCCAGAGCAGCAAAGGTGAAACCATTCTGATGCGTAATACAATGGGATGTTTTTCATCTAGCTCTGGAGGACAGTATGATGGACAGTTGGAGGTTGAGTTAAAAAAAAAAAAATTGTGGTGGGGAAAAAAAAAAAAAAAAAAAAAAAAAAAAAATCGCAGCAAATTTTATGGAAGGAGGAGGAAAAGAAAAACACCATCAGAGAGAGAGAACTCTCAAAGAGAAATGAGGAGATAAAAGAGGTGATAAGGCAATTTCCAGTTGGAACAGAACAAATGGAAAAAGAAAGTAGTCAAGAAAGAGCTTTATGTAAAATCTAGGAGGAGCAACGTCTTGGAGACTGAAATGGCTGCCGGCAGGAGATCAAGATCAAGGTAGGTGGATATGGAGACTGCACCAGAAGTCTTACTTAAAGATAAATGTGACATCCAGAGGAGGAGCAAGGCTTTCCAGAACATGAAGAGAGAGTAGGTCTTAATCAAAGATCTTCAAGCACATTGGAAGAAGAAGAGGAGGAGGTCATGGGAGAGCAGATAGGGGCATTTATGGTCAAAAAAAGAGGAGATCTCAATTAAGAGGAAGGCCTACCTAGGGAAGAAAAGAGGAACTGAAAGAATAAGAACATTGAAAAAGAAGCTCTGACAAATACCTTCAGGTTGAATATGAGCAGAGGATGGGCTTTTAAGGAGAAAGAAGTGGCTCATGTGAGGGGAGAAAGGTGATGGAGAAGGAAAAAGAGATTGAAAACACAAGTAGATACAAGTTCCCTTTTCCCTTTTCCCTTTTCAAGCAACATGTTGAAAAAATGAGGTAGCCACTGTTCAAATTAGGACATGATTGTGCAGGAAAAAAAAAAAAAAAAGCAGCAACACACAGGGAACAAAAGACACTACCAGCCCCTGTCCACATGCCAGCCAAGTCATCCCTCATTTCCGCTTCTGTTCTGTTTTGAATCAATAAGGCAACTACAGCTGCAAAACCCATCATGTGTGGACGGAGAAACTGGGAAAGAATTTTACCTGTTGGCAAGAGTAAGATGAATGCAAAATGCATGTTTCCTTATTGTATATATGAATTAAAAGTCTTGTAATTAGCCGAAGAATGCTCAGTGCCTGTAAACTGTCCAAATGGTTATCTAAATGTACCTGTGAATATTTAGTGTTGTTTTCTTGGAGGTACCTGATGATTTACTGTTGTTGGCAGTGGCTATGAATCACTGTGCTCACCAAGTTTTACACATTTCATTATGGTTTCAATTAATAATGTATTTGAGCACAGTCTTCTTTGCATAAACCAAAAACCACATCAAACTGGTAAAGACGTGAAAAATACAAATAATTTAGTCTGGTGCATGTTAGGTGTCTTGTGAGGTCAGACTGGTTCTGAAAAAAAGTAAAGTTCACTGCCTTTAGCTGTAAAACACATGATTTCAGAGATCATAAAAAAGATAAATACATTAATGTGCTACCACATCTTTACTGCTCAACTAACATTAATTTTAAATGGCTGAGAGTAACTATGGTGTTTTACAGAGCTCATTGCACTAATCTATGGGTGTGTAGCATTAACGTCACTAGCACAGGTTGGAAGGCTAGTTAACTTATTTTAGTGTGTTTATAGCAATACTTTTGTGCATGCCCACATTGAAGTTTTTTTATATTCAGTCAGTTTTACCTTGCAGAGTTAGTGAAACATGATGTTTTGCTGTTAATAAACTAAGTCCTTCAGCTATGGGCCCGACTTCTGAACTCCTGTCTGAGTCTAATTCACACAGAGTGGAAATGTTTTTAATTCATTAAAAAACTCCAGCAAATGAAACGGCTACAATCAAGGTAATTAACAGAAAGACTGCAGCTGCATGTAGAGGTAAATGCAGACAAGTGTTTTTAGCCAGATAACAACAACAAACAGCCATCACACACAGCCTAGGACTCCAAATACAGGAAAAACTCGAGGAAAACTTGCCATAGTTTGATTGTAACTCATCTATAAACTGTTTGGTGACTATGATTGAGATTGTAGATAGTGATTCTACTTCAAAAGAACCTCTTTGTATAATTCTTAAGATGGATTTGGAACTGTGAAACAAAGGTTCCACACTGAATCAAACTTTTCAGGAAATATTTTGTAGTTTTTTTCCTATTGACTTTGTTTTTTTAAATATCTGTTTTATTTTGACAGTCGTTCTAATAAAAAGGTTGCTACATTTCAATGTGGCTTTGACTTAGAATTGAAGATCTGGCTCACTTTATAGAAAATAGCAACATATTTATCATCTTTTGCCAGTATTTCTCATCTTTTTCAGTATTATATGCTGCCCAACAATAACCCAAACTATGTTAATATGCACATACCATACACATATATACAACAAATTGTTTTGTTCTTTTAAAAAAAGACAGAATGTACTGGACAGAGTTTGACCATCTTTCTTCTAAAGAAGTTTATGATGTGAAGATGCTAGATGGATGTGATTACTTCACACTTAATCCAGAAACACATATGCGCTTTGAAGCTTTCATTCTGTTCACTCTTCACTGACCCTATGTGCAATCCATCTGTCTGCAGTATCAACTGCAGCACACAGGCGCTCAGAAGAATAGAACATATTCGCTTTACTAAACTCACTAACCTCAGAGAGTTAATGGAAGAAACCAGCATCGTTACTAAATGTTATTTCATTGGCTTTATTATAGGGTCTGGAATCAGGGATTTTTTATTTCAGAATCTTAAAAAGTTCATAAAATATTTTTTAAAAAGGATAATTCTATCATTCAAAGCAACAGAAATTATACTTCTATGGATTTTTTTTTTAAATTCTATGTAGATTCATACATTTAAAATGAAAGCTTTGCTTTCTGTATAGACTGAGTCTACAGTGACAGTGGTTTTTAGCTGATCAAATTTTAAATATGTGGAGACAAAACACAAAGGGTGTGAAGCACATAATGACAACAGCATAGCCTATACATACACACTGTATGATACACTATGACTAATGAGAGTCCAACTCCTTGAAGACCAGCTGATAAAGATTAAAATAGACAGCCATTAAACAGACTTTGGTATCCAGTGCCAATACACAAACACACACCTGAGCCAGAGGGAAAAACTATGAAAACAACAAGAGCAAGAGCTCAGACACGATTAAACCATCCCTTTACCAATTTGTCATGGCATGCAACACATGCACACATTCCAATCCACAAACACTCAATTACACACACTCTCACATACACTAAAGCTGTTTATTATGATGTCCATTAGTATGAGTGACAGGAAGGTTAAGAGAGTTGAGCAGTTACACTGGTCTCCTCAAGTGTGACAAAATGTGTCTCGGGTTTACGGGCATTATACTTCAGGGTCTTCATCAACAAAAGGCCAAACTCAGAGAGGAAGGGCTGACCTTTTGCACTGCTGCATCTTCACCAGTGATGCACTAATGATGGATTACAAAGCACACTCCAACAGTCAGGATGGGAACAGAGACTTTCAAAAATGATAATGTGCATGGCCTTTGTAGCCTGCCCTATAATACAGCCCAGCAGTGGCTGTGAGTAAAGTCTGCCAGAGACCTGGGGGGGTATATGTACCAGTTTGAGTGTGGGTTTGTCAGTCAAAGTGTCAGTCCATCTGAGGAGTCATTGTGTCTGCTGACAGCCGGCTGAGAGCTACAACGCTTCCATTAAGAAGGAACATCACTCACTGGCCATTACAGCCACACTGCTCCGCTGTTCACTGAGATGGACGATAACAGGCACCATACATACACTCAGGACAGCAGCAGACTCTCCTGGCAGCTCAGAAGACATGCAGACACAAGCTGCTGTTCAATCACATACGCATTACTGTGAATGACCTTGCTTACTTACTTTAATGACAGCCATTTCTGTTCATTTCAGTTAATTTAAGCAGATAAAAATAAAGAGATTAAAAGAGACGCCTACACACAATATCCAGCTGCTACGTACTAAAAGTATATAGAACTAGAGATAGGGAGCAAAAACATTACATAAGTAGAAATGAAAAAATGTATTCATCCCTCAAGCCCTTCTTCCCTCCATCTATCCATCTATCAATACCTGCATCCATCCTAAGTGTCTTTTCATTTCAATCAATATGAGTTGATAGAAGTTTTGTTGAGATTTAAAGAGGCAAGAGGCGACAAAAAATATCCATCAGGTGATATAATGAAAGTATATAGAAGGTATAACTATCCTACTACTGGACATTACAACACATAACAGCATCACGTGATAAATTTACATAATAAATGGTACTGGAATATGTTAATAGCGACTGAGTAAAGAATATATGTAATCAAATGACAGTAACTTATCAAAGTTTTGGGGTGTACATCCATTAATTCATTTAAAGCTTAAATTCTTAAATGTCAAATACATTGGACTACAGTTGCATTGCATCTTTTAACCCAAACAGGAATGTCTTCTTTTAATATGTATTTTTATGGTTTTGCTCTAAAACCTGCTCGTGTTATGTTATACTGAACAACATTCAATTAACATATCACATAAATCGTGTAAATCGTAGTGTAGTGCTGTTGAGAGCTTTACACTGGTTAAAATTTATGTTATTGGAGTTTTTCAGCATTATAACAAAATTTTAAAAATGTTAGAGAAATTATGAAAATGTATTAGTTTATTAGTTGTTCTTTAATGAAAACATTAAAATAAATGCATTAGTTGCCACTTGTTAACATGACAACCACCCAAACAACTGATAAATAAATGTCTAACAATGTTTTATTAAGACAATTACCGCTTCAGCCCTGATATTTTCAAACCTTCTTGCATACTGATTCAAGGGAAAAGTACTGAATATTTCAAAGGTTTTTCAACCCAGTGAAACTGCTCCTTTTACTACTTACTAGTTCTACTTCTATTACTTTTTTAAAAAGCCCAGTCTGCATATTTCAAGCTCCATATTTTCGGTCATTTAGTCCCAAAACTTGAAAATTCCACTATGATGACTTTCCAGCTTCCACCAAGACTTCTCTGGAAATCAACGAGGGATTTGTTCACTATTTTTTGATGCTTCTAACAAGCAAGTCTGCCACCAGACCAACTGTGGATAAGTGAGAGAACAACATTTTAAATAGCAGCATCTGATCTGTAAAACACTGTGTTTAATCTGACTGCACTTTCATAAAGAGCATGACAATCATGTAATACTGACTGAAAACACTTTCCATCAGCAGGGGACACAAGCTGAAACATTTTTTCTTGACTTTTGGCTTGTTTTTTGATGCTTTTTCTGTAGAAATATCAGTGTCTCAAAGCCAAATAGCAATCGAAGCTGAGTGTACTTACAAAAAACATCTACACAAAAACAATACACACACAAAAACAATCAGCATTCTGCCTTTTACCTCATCGAGTTCAGAGATGTAGACGGGCTTCTCCTCAAAGCCAATAGGCATGGGTTCATTGGGGGGGATCTCCACCTCTTCATACATCTTAGTGTTCTCTCTGCGGATTCCCTCGGGCAGCAGCATCTGAATGTCACAAGGACACAAAAAAACAAGAACTCATAGATGACCTCAGAAACTCACAAATACAATTCATAGTTTTAAAATGGATTAAAGGAGTAGAGGGTTCATATTGCACAGTATGTAATTTCTGCTTCTAGACATGTCTTCGTAGAAAATGTGAATTGCTGCACTTTGCAGATCCACCATTTTCATCATTAGCTTTTGCATATATATAGCATGACTGAGCCACTTATTGCATTTCACTCAGAGGTAACTCAATAAAATAGTTTACAGCTTTATTACCTTCAGCCCTGCAGGGGTATTACAGGTCCATCTGTCTGTCTATCAGTAACATAGACTGCATGTAATTAGTGAATGGAGTTACTGTGATACATCCCATTAGAATTTGACCTGCTGTTTTGAAGAATTAGTCACCACAATGTTGGCCCTTTTTTTGGGGGGGGGAGGGGGGGGGTTGCCATATTTGGACAAAAGGGGTGGAACTTCAAGAGCTCAAAGGGTTAAGAGGTGACTTTTTGATAAACAGCAGCTTACTGACTCGGTAAAAGTCCAAATTCATCAAGCAGTATGTCACAAAGTAACTTCAGTGTTTTTAGTAGAGCCTATTACCCACAACAACAGTCAAGCTGTCTGTCAGGAAAAAAAAAATCTCTTTATTAAATAAACAAACTCAGAAAGTCCAACTTGGCAAGCGAGTGAGCCACCGCCATCATACAGATCAATCAAAGCTCAACACGGCAGACAGCAAATTTTCCATTGGGCCTGATATCTTATTAATGAAGGAATAATTTAAGACAGACCACCAAATCACTTATAAGGGGTTCAAAGTATTGACATAGTAACTTTTGAGACGAGCTCAATGTAAGTCTAAGGGAGTCAAGGCTTCACCCACATGCTGCATAAATATCTATCAGCATGATCAATTTCTTGCTGATGCACTACTGAAAGCATAATTTCCATTTCACTTCTATATCTGCCATATTTGATGGACACTTATAACTGTTGGCTTATACATAATACATAATAACTTCAAATTGTCTTGTTCATTCAGATTTTTTTTCCTCCATATCAGACCATTCATACTAACCCTGACAGTAGAACTGACAGTATTGATCATGATATCACATTCATTCCACCGTAAGTGGAAACAATTTGCAATAAAAACATGAATCCAAATGTTTTAAGGATCAAGGAATGAATTCATAAAATGTGTAGGTTTCTTTGTGTGTGTGTTAACAGCATGGAATTATTCAGTGTAGCAGATATGATCTAAGGAGGTATGATGTTCAGTATATTCATGTTATATCATTTTGTTCTAGTAAAACAGTCTCAAGTAATTTTGAACTTTAATGTGAGCTTAAGGCAAGTGTCATTATTACCAGATCACAAGACTAAACAAACTGTGTACAATGAATAAATGACCTATTTCTTCAAATCATAACATCAATGGAAATATGTGTAACATACTGTGTTTAATGACCACATTATGTAAACCCTTTAATATACTGCTTAGATTAGCTCTGATTCATTTCATTCATTCTATTACATCTGAAGATGCTTTGCGGTTCTTTGGCATGTACAGTATACAACAGTTTAGTTTCATAGGCTGTTAAAGTTAATTACAGAAAGCTACATTCAGTTGATGGTTACGGCAGTCAAAGTGGGAACACTACTGTAATAGATGCATCAAATAAGTGACAAAAATAATAGACAAAAATTCAGAAAGGCAAAATACTGCATCACTTCAGCTCAAAACTGTAATGTAACAACTGTCTATTGCTGAAGAAACATAAGGCTCACCCTGGCACCTCCGACAAACGCAGGCGTCTTTGTGGCCTCTGCATAGCTGTCATAGACATTGGGATATCGAACACGTTCATAGACTCTTTCTCTGCTGAAGACAGGTTCACGTCGAGCTGTCAGCAGAGCCTGCTCCCTGTACAAAGAAACAGATTAAAAACAGCAAATAGATATCACATTATTACAGCATATGGCAGAAAATGAAGCTGAAATAAGGTAAAGGATAAAATCAACTAAAAGTATATTAAAACCAATATTACACCAGTGTCAATTCAGTACATTTACAATGAGGAAAAACGTGACGCCACTTGTTTCCACACATGATCTCCATCCACATTTTGGCTGTACAGAAATACTGCAGTTGATGGATGACTCAAATGAAGAGGCAAAGATGTGAAGCATTATGTTCCTTCCTAAAGTGGCTTACCTCTCTACTAATCTTTTCCTTCACACTGCAATGGATTTGGCCATGCTAAGTTTTTAATTAAACAGATCGCTGCTCTTTTTTTTCATCCTCTGAAATTAAACTTTCAGAAAAATCCTCCATAAGGAAAAAAAAAAGTGACAGGTTCAGTGTATTTTCTTTTCTTTTTTTCCCCCCGCTGAAGCCGAAGCCAAGTTGTCATGAAAAATGCACAAGCTTGTAGGTTTTCAAGCTGATAACTGAGAGTGCAGGTGGAGATGGACAGATCGAAAACAAAGACAAATGAGGGGAAAAAGGAGTATACGAAAAAAGTGACATACCGCTGGGCTCTCATCTCTCTGGGGTCAAAGTTCAAGAAAGCATCTGAGGCATCGCCATCATCTGTGCCTTTCCCCCTCTTCCTCTCACGCTTCTCCTCCCTGCGGTACATTTTCAGCATCTGCTTCTCCTGCTCGGACTGGATTGTCACCTGGCATCCGAAGACCGGCTTGGTCATTTCACCGCTGACTATACGGTTGAAATCTGGACAAATCACATACATAAAGTAGTTGTTAGCAGCAAAACACTGTAATTTTTTTTTTTTTTTTTTTGCATCTTCACCATTTTTGTTTCCAGGCTTAATAGGTAAGCAGGGCAGCTCTTATCATTCATTTGCATGAATGTAGCATATAGAGCACTTTTTATGATGCACAAAACACCATTTAAAACACTTAATATCAATCAACATGAATCACACATATTCAGAAAAACAGTTCTGACAATGATTTGATTTTAATTACTGATTTGAATAAATGATCAGTAAATTAGCATTGGAGTTGCATGGAATAATTACCATTGTAAAAGTAAAATATTAATCAAATATAAGTATTTACAGCAGAACTACAAGGTTTTACACAAGTTATAGATTCAGATAAACAATATTCACATAAAATAATACAAATACAGAGGAAATTTAAGATGAAATCTCCTGGAAGTAATTCAGTATCTATCAGTTCAAGAAGAGAAAGTAAAATAAAAGCAATCATACAATATTCAGTCAATCTTCAGTTTTGTCTCCACTTTCATTGTCTAAGGTGTCCGAGTCTGAAGTAGTGAGGATGAAGGGTCTTCTGTAATATTAAGTTCTGCATCTAGAAAGGTGAGTCATCCACCACTGAATCTTCACTGTGGTTGGGTAGAATGTGATGAAGAGGATGCACTGAACTGTTTAAGATGTCTCTCTATCCTACGCAGTGTTCCTCGACACAATAGTCCCCAGTGAGTCCAGCTTCCTTTACTAGTTTGTCCCGACACTTTGCGGACCTGAATAGCTGATTCTGTTCCTTTTGATAGAGTGCATCTATGCTCTGGGACCAGTCCATGTTGTTATCCAGAAGCAAACATAGATATCTGTACGTCTTCTCCACACACACACCGCAAATGTTGACCGACTTAAAAGGGGTTTTGGAGAGACTGCTGATCTCCACTTCCTGTCCATTCCTCATTTGAGCCACAACAGTAGAATCATCCGAGTATTTTTGGGTGTGACAGGACTCAAGAGTTGTGCATGAAGTCTGTTGGGTACAAGGTGAAAAGAAAGGGGAGCCAGAAAAGTCCCCTGTGGAGCTCCAGTGGTGCTCATTACTGTCTCAGAATCACAGGTCCCTAGCTTGACGAATCATGGTGTTCTTGTCAGGTAGTCTGTCAATGAGCTCAGCAGCATACGTTGCAGGTTGTCTCCCAGTATAGAGGGTTGGATTGTGTTGAGCAAACTTGAAAAAACCAAAGAATATATGTATGAGATAACCACCAGACTCATCCATAAGAGAACAGGCTCATTGTACCATGTAGGGGACTGTATCAGTGTGTTCTTTATATGCAAATTGCAGTGGGGGGCTGCACACATTTCACATGAGGTCTCAAGAGGTACAGTATTTTACAATTAATATGCATATATATATATAAAATAAATCACATGGCACCATGATATAGGGAGGACAAGTCTGCTTTGCTTTTATCAAATGATTCACAGAGTGAGTTGGTCAAACAGAATGGGTGAGACTGTCCCAAGAGGATGAAGCCCTAACAGCAAACACACATCGACCCTCGGCTTTGCCGGGTATAAATAATAGACCTTTGTCAAATGATAAAAAGGATTTTATCATCACACTGCACTGGCTTGAACATCAGGTATATGTAGCTACTACTACTTTTTCTTTTACCGATGACACCTCCCCATAGTTGGTCTTTCAGAGGCAGGAGCAAAGAGAATTCAGTTTTGTCAATTTTTACTTCTCAGGAACTGATGGCGACTGGGAATTTTTATACCAACTGTTTGTTCACAGTGAGCAAAACAACTGCGGGTCAGACAGTGACAGTAAAACGCAATTCATGTTTCAACAGTAATTCCAGTAGCACACTGTCATGTGCAGGTGTGTGCAGCACTGCAGGGGTTAATGTTCCCATCGCAGCCTCTCTGTTTGAGGCACAACAGCTCAATAAAAGGCAGAATTGCTCTTGAAAACAGATGAGATCTGATGATTGCACCGCAGCCCAGGCTGATTGACTGAATGATTTCGTCTTTATCTCGTCTAGCGCTCTACCTGCTCCCCACTCATTCCGTCGGCCCCCCTCTTTTTTGTCACTCTTTCCCCTCCCTCCCATTACCTCTCCAACTCCCAGCCCTTTAACTCTGTCACCCTCCATGCACCAATTCCTCTGTCTAAACCATTCCCCACCTTTACTTAGCTTCTCTTCAGGAGCTATTGTGCTTTGTTATGGGTCTCCAACAGTGATTACCTCTAAATCTTCAGGATTCTCATTTCCTCAAGCGATCACAGTTCCATAATGACTGGGAAAAGCTTAACCAAGACAGATTTTGTTTGTTTTCAAGGTCTCTTAACAAATCATTATAAGATTTTAAAGTTTCACTAGACTCAAAAACAATTATTTTTCAGGGTTCACTGACTGTTGTCCTCATTTTCAATGTGTAGACTGATGCTAGAGGATCTAGTATATAACAATTGGGATGCAAGACTGAAAATGGATTTTAAGGGGAAAATGCCCAGGAGATACATTTTAGAATTACATTTTTCCCTGTATTATAACACAATTTTCTCTGTTGGAAAATGAAAGATTTCTTTCCACTGAACCACAAAAACGCCTTTCTTTTGAAACTGCTACATACAAGAATCCTTTTTTTTCCAACGATGATGATTCAACACGTAAATAGTGGATATTCGGATATTCTGTTGAGTAAAATGTCATTAAAAAAAGAACTGCAAGTGTTGTATGTTCTCACTCACTTAATTGTATAGAGGTTTATAAAGATCGATGTATCTGCTGATGTGTAATCTCCACACATACACACACAGGCTGATAAGTGAAAACAATACCCAGGATGCCTCTGGGTAATCATCAAACCACTGGTGCTAAATTACTTTAAGGTCACAGTCAGTTGTTACCAATGTCCACAGTCATTGAACAGTGATGGGTAGAGCAGCAACACATTACATTAGCTCCAGATGCAAAGGATGCATGTCAGTCATTCCAGGTATTGAGTGCAAATGTTTAACTGAGCGTTACACAATGTGGAGGGTAAGGCTGATGAACTGAAATGCTGAATTACTTGAAATAGATATCTGCATAACAACTACAGACACTAAAAACAGTGATTCCTCAATTTTTCCTGAAAAACAAGTTTCAATTTCAGTGATCTATCAGTATGAAGGAAAATAAAGCACATACTCAATACACAGCAATGATTAAAAACTGAAAAGACTGATGGCATGATGCTTGCACCACCTGCAAGTAAGGTCAGATATTACTCTTTTTTTTTTTTTTTTTTTTAAACCAATGCAGGTTTTAAATGTAGGGAAAAATACCAAAATGGATTAGAATTTGATTTACTTTAGTATTTTTACTATGTACAATAACTTGACTGGAGCTGATCAAAGTCAAAGGTAATAATTTAATGAATTTGCAAAGCAGGACCTTGAGCAAGGAAGGTTGCGGCGATCTGTAATCAACAGATACAACAGCCTGCCCTTTAATAGCAAGTCATCATCACCTTTGAGATTATAACATTCTTCAGTGTATTTCTTTAAACTCTGGAAATAACAGAGAGAGAAGACTGAAAATGCAGTTGAATGTTAGGTATTTGGTGTCTGCAAAATGCAGACTATCTTTTTTATACAAGTTACTTCAGGGACATCTGCAACTGCAAATTGCGAAATAATGTGTTATCTAAAAACAGTCTCTGTCTGGTTTATAAATAAATACAGCAGTCTTGCTTACATTTAAGCCATCTAAAATAGCAGAGGCCTAAACTTAAAAAACAAAACGCAATTAAAATGTATTCCAATTAGCCATTTCATTAATGTCGGTAGTCTGTTAATACCATATTGCCTACAAGTTGTAGTGAGTAGTCCACTGAGTCTGTTTCAAATACAGGTGGGAGCTGCGTTTGTACTTGAGCAGCACTAAAAAGCCTCTTTTCAGATTATGGCCCGAGGAAATTGTCTAAAGTGCTTGTCAGATAAACACTAACATCATCTTCTTGTTAAATTCTTGACAGAACCATTTGCTTTTCTCACATATTTGTCTGCATTTACTGTACCTACACCAGCAGAAACAGATGCTCATGCTTAATGACCCAGACAAAAGCATTTGCACAAACACTCAATGGGAGCCTACTTCTACCTGTTTGGAGCTGTCAGTGTCCCACAGTGCTGCAGCCTTCAGTGTGTCTCCTGGCGTTTTTAGAAAAAGCTACGCGTTAAAGCTCACTCTTCTCTACTTTCACCTGGGCTGCAACAGATAAACATACCATTTCGGAGGACTTGGGCTGAAGTTTGTGCTACTCTGTAACCAAAGGAATACCTGGAAGGTTTAATATCATTCAATTTTCTGGTACGAGTTGCATATGGCCTGGTCTAATGGATAACTATTTAACATGTTAAATTAAACAAGACAGCTATAAATCCATGTGTTAACGATCATAAAAAAACACATTATTTTAAGTGCAAGTTAGCTGGTTTTATCATGTGGTATTGAGGGCTTGGCCACTTGAGTGGATTGAGGGGTAAATATATATATATATATAGAAGACAAATTATGAAGGAAAAAAATTTAACAAAGCTTTGAGTGTGCTACTAAGCTACTGGTCCCCTATGTGCTTCCGAATGTTCCTGAAGCGATGATTACAAATTTATGAACTTAACAGGACAAATCAACAGCAGTTGGGATAAGAAGTGGTGACTGTGAAGGTGATAACATCAGATGCACATTACAGTCACCTCCAAAAGTATTGGAAGAGCAGGTTTAATTCCTTTGTTTTTGTTGCATACTGAAGACATTTGGGTTTTAGATGAAACAATGAATATGACACAAAAGTTCAGAATTCCAGCTTTTATTTGGTGGTTTTTAAAATAAAATGTGTTAAACAACCCAGGAAATATATTCTATATAATATATATATTCTATATAATTCTGAACTTTTGTGTCATATTCATCATTTTATCTGAAACCCAAATGTCTTCAGTATGCAACAAAAACAAAGGAATTGAACTTGCTGTTCCAGTACTTTTGGCGGTGACTGTAAGTTAATACTCATCAAACCAGTGACTGAGTCCTCCTATCATAAAAGTGGGTGTTATCATCATGGATTAGACCACTACCATCAGATACTTTTGTTTATTTGCACCCACTCCATAAGAAGAAATCCTCATTTTTCAACCATCTATTGCCTTCAGTAATATGAATAAAGATGACTGGCAGACTTTTGACATTATCTGCATTTCTTGTTATAAAAACAGAATGGGAGGTCATCAGTGAGTTATCTCTCTAGTTCCATTGCCTTCAGATCTTGTTGTTAAGAAAATTGCTCTATAGCTAACATGCTAACATGAATGCAATAATTAGATTTTTTTCTATGTGATGTATACAACTAAATAAATGTATTAAATATAATATTAACTTTACTATTACAGCATCTTGTTTGTGGCTCAGAGTGTAAGGGGATTTAGGTAGTATTTAAGTAGATCTAATTGGAGGAAAAGGGTAAAATATTCATCAGATTATGTTTTCATTAGTGTATATTTGCCTGAAAATAAAAAATCTCATGTTTTCATTACCTTAGAATGAGCCCTTCACAGCTACAGAGGAACCAGGTCCCCTCCATGGATCTCACACGTTTCAACAATAGCTTGGAGTAAACTTTTTTTTTTTTTCTTCCTGCTTTTTTCTCATGTTATGGTGGGTAGAATCCGGAATTAAGATATTGTTCCTAACATATCTGAGTGAAGAAAAAGCAAACACCAGTCAACTTGCACTTGGTTGTACTCCGCAACTTCACAATGAGGTACCACTAAATACTACGCATCTGATCAATTCCATCGTCATTAGGTTTTTAAAATCTATAATTCTTAAATATACAACCTTACAGCAATTAGATAACACATTATAATCAAATCTATTTATTTCTATTTTGCTGGTGGGCGTTTGTAGTTGTATGTGAAGTTTATAATAAACCACATGATGTGTTCACAAATATATTGATAATTGATCTAAGACTAATATTTCAAGTGCTGTCAATATGTAAGAAATCAATTACCCTTAAAGTGATGACGAACTAAAGGTTCATTCTGACTGATTGCAAGAATAACATGTCCGTTTTTCAGTTAAAAATTAAAGCTGACAAAAGTGATACACATACAGATACCATATAATATTTCAGGCATGTGATTCACTTTTGCCTCTGCTAGAAACTTTTTAGAAGTGCCGACATGTGAGGTCTTCTGCGTACACTCAGCCACTGAAATGTGGAGAGGAGCCACGAAGAGAGAATCTGCTCTTTGATAAACATGCAAGTGCCAGACTGCAAACTGCAATTTAAAAGCTAATCAGCAAGAGACAGGCATTCCCACTAAATCCCACTCTTCCTGATGGCATGCAAATAGTGGAAAATTTAATCAGCCTTTTTTAACCCCTCCTGACTTCAGTCTCAGTCGTCAAGGAAACGCTAATCTCAAAAGCTGTCTGGCAAGTTAAATTTTTAACGCTGATCACAAGTTCTTCACAATGGAAATAACATCAGATGATGCTGGAGGCAGCCTTGGGTGTGACCATGACGACAGCTTTCATTTGGTGTTAACAAAGGCAAATATGTTTACATACATACAGTTTAATCGCTGCCAAAATGAAGGTGACCCATCCCTTTGTACCGAGTCACATATAACATGTTTGTTTGTGTTGTCCATCAAGCTGACAGCCTCTCATTTGAAGGCTTTTTTCACTACAAGGCAAAGTCTGATTCCATTCTAGCCTGTGCATATTTAGTCACGCATTAGAGACTATCATCAGCTTTAAAACTCAAGAAGAAACACGATTGTGTTGTTTAAGTCCACATTTCTCTCATTTCTTTTGATACTGTTAGATTTTGAAGCAATCAGATCTAATAAATGATGCCTGGGAAATCGTCTCAAAGTGTTATTCCATTTAACTGCCTCACTCCTGAGAAAACCCAGCAGTTTTAGAGAAGAACTTAGATTTTTTAATATGATTAACTGTAGTCATTTGGCACTATCCAGCTATAGATGATTGTAAAAACCTAAATTAAAAAAAGAGAAATATTTGACCGATTACAACAAATATAACAATCCCTGATGTTGTCTTTTTTTTTTTTTTACGTTTTTATAAATGAAAAAATAGCTGAAGTACTGTGTTTGAACTAATGTACGTTTAACAGGACAACAGCAAAGAATTAGAATTAGAAACAAAGACCTACCCCCTAATACAAGCCTGCTTCAAATAAGAGCCTGTCTCATTCTGCAGTTGAGGGAAAACAAGGCCCAGTCAGAACATGAAGACATACGGTATGACTTTCAAATCACTCAGAAAACTCAATAGGATGAGTATACGTGACTTTAAATGGTGACAGGGATTATTCTGACAAAGTACGAGCTCTGTTTTCTAATCGTCGGCCAGTCTGTACTGCCCACCATGCATATGCGTCCGCAGACAGCTCCAGCAAAGACAAATTATCCGTCCTTATCTTTGCACCAATATCTTAAACTCTACAAACCTAGGAGAGGAAGGAAGAAAAAAGGGTATCTGCCACCCTAGGACAAAGGAAACAGGGTGTTGGAAAACAAGGCAGGCACAGGATGAAGGACGGTGTTTGAAGTAAAAAACATGTGGGCAGACACAGGAGGCAGGCACATCACTGGGAGGGAAGGTGTAGTACAGCTCACTATCAAGACTCCTGAAACACAATCTCATACTAAATCGATGAACTTTGCTTTAAGCCACCAGGAGAGCCAGATAACTACAGCAACCAGTGGAAACATATCCCCCATAAGAGGCTGCACTTAGACCTCAGCAACATTACATACGTGTTGGGCTTTTTCTCTATTAGTACGGCATGATATTCTATTATTTCTCTTATTCATGAGAGGTGTAAGAGGAGGACAGAAATAGAAAGCCTATCCTCAAGGGAGGCCTTAGTCTGGTCTTCATCATTTCTGGTAGATAGCATAAGAGACGTGAAAGAAATAATGAAGAATTGGGTTGAAGTGAAAGGCCAATCTTTGGGTAATAGCCTTTCAGTGGATTGAGCTATTTCACGAGCTCGGAGAAAACAGCTTTATGTTGCTCAGATTACATACTACTGCACCGGTACTGACTGGCAGGCAAAAGTGTAAAACCATCTGCATCTGGTCACTGGTCAAGAGTGAAACTTGATTAAATACCATTACTTTGGACATTCTAATCTCCTTTGATGTCCCAGATTTCCTACACAACATTGCTTCTGAGCTAAGCTACACAGTTTGGTGAAAGTAATTTTCAGGTTATTGTCATCAATACTGTGTTAGTGATTTATTATTGTAATTTGATTCTACTTGCTTGGCTATCAAGGAAAATGCAGTTTACTCATTTACAAATAACAATTCTAAGAAAAACTTAAAACTTTCATTCTGCACGTTTTATTATTATTTTTTAAATATAACAAAATCCTAAATATCACCAGAAAATTAAGATTGTGTTGATCTTTTCCCCTTCTGCAGTTAGATCAGTTGATACTCCTAAGTTTGATCCTTTAAATTGCAGTCTTTTTTTAGTTGTGTAATTGCAAAAGATGATATTCTAGTTGCAATCACACTTTGCTTAAAGGTGGGGTGGGAGATCTTTTTTGGCATATATTTTACCATTTGGCTTAAACATCTCCCCACAGTCATGTTGCGAGCAATAAAATAGAAGGTTTGGAAAAAAAATGAAAAATTTTGGTTCACTCTACAGTGTAAAATCAACGAAA
>JAQQZY010000009.1:25851333-25863265 GCA_030068375.1 Ostorhinchus rueppellii | reverse complement strand
CTATGCCTTATTTAATGTTCAGTAAAGTATATTTATTTTATTGATTTAATGCTTTATACATCGCAAAACAGCTGTAAAGTACATATTTGTAGCCAAAATGTATTTTCAATGTGAATGTTTTTAATAAAGAATCAATTGCAGTGTTTTTTGACAGAGAAATGCTGAATAAATGCATTGTGAAACCCAAAATTAATCATTGGCATAATCGTGATTTCAATATTGACCAAAATAATCGTGAAATTGATTTGTTTTTCACAATCGAGCAGCCCTAAGATCATGCATACCAATTCATAAAATGCATATTACAGCATTTATTGGAACTGCATCCTCAGTTTTACACTAAATTCCAAACTTTTTTTCACCATTCTGCCTACACAGTCCAAATGTACAGTGGGGTAATTATGGTGACTCTTGGGAAGAAAAAAAAATCCTGTAAGAGATTTTTTAGTTGACAGATACATAATGAGTGATGGCCTTACAGATGGGTTACGTCATATATTTCAGGATATGTTTCAAACAGAGTCTCCAGGGCCATCTGGTGTTTTTTCAGAAGGATCAAGGACTGACTTTTTTTATCTATTTTTTACACATAAATCCTGTCCGCTTTGATCAGTCAGAATCAAGCTTCAAGCATGAGGGATGACCAAAGAGGTAGGTTGGACCCAAAAACATTTTTCTTCTTTTACGGTTTATAAGTTGTGACCGAATGTTGAACACACTTGAAATTCAATAATGTACTGTGGCGCCATGGTTTTGTGGGTAGTGTGAAGCAGCTACATGCCATACGTTGAGATGCAGGCACGTTTAGATATATACCAAGATAGCTGTGTTTTATTAGCTACTTAATATGCACATTAATTGATATATGGTATGCCTTTTAACATGAAGGACAAGCACAGTTTGTGCTACCGAGGAGACGACCTGGTTGCCATGGGACTCTCACCTGGTGGGTATCCAGCCCTGTCAGGTGGAATGGCGAGGAGGGAGTCAACGATGGCTGCCCTTCGCTGGAGGAGGGTGGAGATCATCTCCAACCCCTCTGGGCCCAGCAGCTCGAACAGCTAGAGGGAGAAAGGGAGGGAGGAAGGGCAGTAAAAATCAGTAGCATCACAACAAAAAATACAGCCATTCATAGTACACACAAATACACACACACATTCTAACATGTATATGCATTCTGTGTGTCACCAGCACCCCCAAACATGCTGGTGCCAAGGCTGAGCACCTGGTAATTACCATCCGCCTGGTACAGAATATGCTACGCCGCTTAGCCTCCCAAACATCACCACCTGGCATTTAGCAAGTGACAGAAAAACAACAACAAGAAATCCTGCACAGCAGCACCACACAATTAAAAGCACAGTGGAGACACGCTACACACATAGTCATCAATATCATTGTGCGAAGACATGTTAAGAGGCGGGATGCAATGATAAAGATTTCTAATTGGAAAATAGTAGAGCTGATGGTATGTAATTTAAACCTGCAACAATACAGCGTTGTTTTTTCCCCCCTTTCCTTTCAGGATTGGCTCAATGATGGAGGAATGGCCTGCTCTTTCAGTTTGTGTTCCCTTGGGAAAGCAATAGTCAGCACAGCGGGAAACTAAACCAACAGACACACTTTGATGTCAGGTCAGCCATCGTCTTTGTTGGGGTTATCTTTGCTTCCCTTGGTGGTCTCTTTTATATCTGTTCTAAACATCTATTGGTCCCTGTGAGTGTCTCTGTTTTATTAGAGTTGAGTATACTGTATGTCAGATGTGTGTGGGAGGGGTTGGGTTTTCACCTGCTCAAAGTGATTTTTTTTTTCCTGTTTTATGAACTCTCATGAATTGTGTCCTTGGCGCTGTCTGATTAGGTGTGGGCTCCGGAGTCTCTCCTTCAGACAGATTCTGTTCAGTCCACCTTCCTGCAGGCTTGACCCATTCTAAAGCATTAGCTGTGTAATAACTCTAGAGGTTGAGGGTTTAACTGTCTCTGCCCTCTGGCTTTTTATCTGTGATAAAACATTCAGCTTTTCCTAACTCTTTGAATTCAGTTGCCACATATCTCTGGTAAGATACACAGCTTATTCTGCTATGACGAGTCAAAGTGCTTGGTGTGAAAAGGCCTATTCAGAAAAAAAGCAAATTCAGATCAACCAAAAAGACTTTGAGACACAACCGAGTGCTATGATTTATTACACAGTATGAGTATTTGGCCAGTGTCTGAGAGAGTGAAATGTTTATTTTTGAACATTTAAGAACATAAATATTACATAAGAACGTTGTTCACTATAAAAATAAATAAATAAATAAATAAAACATTTAATAACCTTTTCAAGCAGCCTGCTTCTCTTGGGTCCTTTTGCCAGTGAAACAGCTGACGAGTGTTTTAAAGAAATGTCCCAAAACTAACTGAAAATAACTAAATGAAACTGTTTTGTGGGCTGGAAAGTATTTAACACATTGTAGCATTTCCATTTCTTTTCACAACAAAGGTTTGCGATAGTACAGGGTCTTCATTAATGTATTTCGTAATCAAGATGGACCACAAATTCTCTATCAGGAACAAGTGGGAGTAACATGTAGATCAGTCCAGTCCACAGCCTCCTCTTCCTCTGCCAGGGTTTTGTAATGTATGCAGGCTGTGCTATTACATTGACTTATTGAAATGTGCATAGAAATGTTTTCTTAAGAGCAGACTGTGTTGCTCTAAAATCTCACTATACTTTTTGGTGTTAATGATGCATCACAGAAGCGACAAAGACCTTTGCCAAAAACTCTGACACATGCCCAGACCATGACCAACCCTGACTTTTTGACTTGTCTCTGGTAAAAAAAATCTGGACCGTATTTTGCATTTTCTTGTCCAGCAAACACAGTGCGAATTTCTACAAAAAAAAAAAAAAGCTCAACTACTGCTTTCTCTGACCATGATACTGGTTTCCACTGAGAGCTGCCCCTTCCCAGATACCTCTGAGCCAAGAGTGGTCCACAACTTTCCTCGATACAATTAAGATGAGGCTTCCATTTCACTGTAAAGTTAGAACTGGTTTTGTGGGTTTAACTTCATATCAGTGTTTTCACAAAAGTTCTACCCAGTAATCCTGGGTTAAGTTCTATCCGCTATAGACAAATAATGGCTCTTGATATGGTGTCATTTGAGGGATCAGTGCTAGGATCATGTTGTAATGTCTTTTATTTGATTGTTTTTCCTCCTCCCTACCTGAGGGAGGAGCCCTAACCTTTTCATGTTGTTGGTGTTCATAGTTGTGAAGCAGCAGCTGTTTGGGTGAAGGCTGATGGTGTGAGGTTTAAAAGGAGGTGTCACCTGACAGCTCATGGGTTATTCTTTCTTGCCATTTCCAATCGACCATGAAACCTGTGAATTGATTCTGAACTTGAAAACTTGAATTGTTCTTAAATTTGCTAGTCTGCTTTGAGGTAGGTGTGACAAGCCATTTTATTTTATAACGTATTGCTCGTGTTTTCTGTTTAGGTAGGTAAGAAATTGTATTTTGTTTTTCTTTATCTTAGTAGGCAAGTGTTTTCAACCTAGAGTGTTTTGTTTGCCTGAGCCGCAGTCACCCTGACCACATTCTTTGATTTTGTAAGTAAACTGGTTATTCTGGACTGCAAACTAGTTCGCCACTGGTTTTCCTTGAGAGTGGAAAAAGAGAAGAGTCTGTTTTATGTTTTTATGCTATGCTGAGGTTCCCCTAGGTTAAGCATAACATCAGAGATCATGGTGTTCCGCTTAGACTTGCACTCTTCCCTTAACGCACTAAAACACATTTAAATTCCCTGAAATTACAGTTGTAATTAACTTACATACTGCATCATGGATTAAATTTACAAGTCAATTTCCATTCTTTCTTTGCAGAACATTGTTTTTAAACATTTCAATCATTTTCCCCACACATTTCTGATAAATTGGTGATCCTGGGCACATATTTCCTCCTATGAGACCAGATCTTTGCCAGATTGTGCTTTTATACCAAACCTTATTTCAACTTACATTATTGTTCAATTACTTGTATTAATCACTTGCCCTGTACTGCCTCGTCCAAATGTTTTCATAAATAAATAGAACCCCTTTTATTATTATTTTTAAATAAAGTGACCACATGGAATGGCCTATTTCTTATTAAATTTTACACAACAAATAAAGTTGCTTAGTCATATTTAATTCATTTTTGTTCTTTTATTTAGAACCTTTGTGTAAATTTGCACCAAACATTTGAGTCTGTGGTTTGTTTTAAGAGCTCGACTAGCTATATTTTGTGGTTCTCCTCCACAGACTGTACCCTGCACTGTTCAACATGATTTGTGCGTAGGTGGTAAAAGAGGTTAGTGGTGTCTGAGTCTGCAGTGTGGACTGGTCTGTGGCATAATTTTTCAAAGTGTGGTTTTTTGGTCCGTGTCAAACTTTTCATACCCACAGAACATCCCTGTGGCATAAGCAGCCTCCCTTTTAGGTATGAGCTCTCTGTTTTGTTTTGGCTGTCTCTCTCCTGTTCAGATTTACCCCATTCTGTGTCACATTAATTCTCCTTCATGTTTGTTTGTGCTGCCTTCAGATACATCAACATATGACACAGTCATATGTAGCTGTACAACTCAGAGGAAGTTGTATTCAGTACAATTGGTAGCATTCTACCCAGTAGTTGTAAGCACTTTTTGTGCATGATTGGTTTAGCTTAAATGTAGGGTTTGCAACAATTATTTCAATTATCAGTGCTAAAGAAACTTATTTTCTTGATTAATCAGTTCATTATTAATAATAAAGAAATTATGAAATTGGTTTTTAATAATTCTCAAAAAAGGCAAAAACCCTTCACATTTGAGGAAAAGTTCCTGCACAGATAATCAATTAGAAAAACAGTTGTTTAGTTAATGGGCTGCAGCTCTTCTCAAATGTAGCAACTGCAAAGAGAGCCAAATTAATATGAAACAGGACTGGTACAACACAAACCAATGAGCCTGTTTACATGACCATGGAAGTCTGATATCTGGGAGTAATTGGATAATTGTAATAATCAGACCCAACTAATTTACATGTACTTAAGAAATGTGATAATCGAAAAACCGAAGTTTAGTCCATTATCAGATTTCTTTTGGAGTACATACATACATAGTGATGGTAGATAAACTTCCTGTTGTCTTCCGCTCAAGTTTGACTACGTAACTTCTATTCTCTACTATTTTTAATTGCGTTTACACATGTGCAGACGTAAAAGAATTAAATAAATCAGATTAACCCATATACATGCGTGAAAACATCGGAGAATTGGCAGAAATCTACATGTGTTAATCTGCTTTCTCATAATCAGATAACTGCCATTGACACATAAAGCCTATCAGATTATCCTGTTTACATGACCACTTGAATAATTTGATAACTCCAGAAATCAGATAATGATCGGTGTGTTGGTGTACATATAAATGGGGTCAATGTCATGTTGTGATCACACTTGACATGATTCTAGACAAACATATGTGAACATAGCTGATGCCTTATGGATGTAAATGATAATTAAATCATATCCAAATCTACAATGCATGTCTCAAAGCTCACTGATCTATAATCCTGTATGAAAAGGCTCCTTTAAATGTCACATTAATGACTAATTTCAGAAACCTATCTTATAAAATATTTACACCAAATAAAACATCCTCTTAAAAGGACTACAATTTAACCTCCTCCTGTTTGACATTGTACTGTAGTTGTATGTATCCAACATTACTTTAAACCATCACTGCATTTCTCAGCTACATAAAAACTTCAATGTGAAACTGCCTCTGCAATCAGCTACTGTAATATACACAAATGGCTTTCTACTGTACCACCCCCCTGCAGGAGCACAGCGACTGCCACAAAATGTCATCATCCCAGGGTCACCGATGAGAAATAATACGAAGCAGGATCTCTCCATTGTCAGCTTTAATGGCACTGAATGCAGAGCCTTTACACTTTACTGTTGACTTTGGAGTCACACAGAGGTAGTTGCATGGAGAGTCTGCAGGTGCACTCTCTCATACACACTCACAGGGCATTCTACATCTAAAGATGTCAGTGGGTGAGTTCGCTTTCAAATGTCAACTACGTGAGAAACATTGGAACCAACCGTAACCAGCTGAAGTTGTACAACTCTCCTTCTACAGAACAAATCAAAGAAAAGAGAAAGATAGATATATAATCTTTGAGATACCTGGAGATATACACCATAAAAACCTTGGGGAATATGTCAGACAGGAAATGAAACTGGCTTAAATGCAGTGCGACAGAATGATGGAGCACTTCCCTGATATATTCTTAAATGTAAAGGATAGTATATAACAGCTGGAGGTTTCAACGGGATGAGTTACCACAGAGACTCACAATGAAAATCTAAAATCTGACCTTTATTTTACTTTCTCTTTTTGTCTGTTACATTCAATTGAGGCAGGAATGTGTAGAGACAAACATAAATGATAGCTTGTATTGTGTTTCGCTTCTATTAGCTGTTATATCCATTTGGTCAATTCTAAAATATAAAAGGACAAATCTCCTCTAACCTTCTACCATCTCGCAGCAAACTAAGGCTACGTTCAGACAGCAGGTCCCAACACACAAGTCACACAAGTTTCTTAGTGAAATCCCATATTTTTGTGTGCTTATTCATATTACACATTAAATGCAACTATCAGTTTTGAATATGAACAGAATGTGACCCTAAAGTAACCCGCATACGCTGACGTAATATATGACAATGCAGGCACACAGTATGTTTATGGACGTAACTATATTTGTCCTGCCTCCTGGGACAGAATTGTGACGTTTGCCACATTTCAATAATGTAAAGGTCGGATAAATGTGACCTGGCCATTCAGATTTACAAAATATCGGATACACATCAGAGTCAGTCAGATTTGAAAAATATCTGATTTGTGCTGTTCAAACTGTCTTTAACAGATCGAATACAGGTCACATATGGGCAAAACTTGGATTTGGGCCACATTTGCCTGCAATCTGAATGTAGCCTAAGACATTTTAAAAAGTAATTAATCATTGGTAACTGTTTTGTGTTTATTATTCACGAAATTCTATGTAAGGCGGATTTTAGAGAACAATACTTTCCTATCCAGACCCATAGCACCCAAAACATTCTGAAGAAGAAAACTAAACCCTCCTGCTTTCAAATCCAGTCAATATCTGTGCATTACTGTCTACTGCTGCTATGACATACCCATACAGAGTATTAATATCATCTTATCTCATCATTCCATCTTATAGAATATTCTCCTTCCTTAAATACCGACCTCTGCTTTTATGTGTTTCGTTATTAACACTTCCAAAAGGTCCTTATTTCCAATGAAGGTCAAAGCCATGTAGAAGTTCAAAATGTCTTAAAAAAGTCTTCATGTAAAGGCCAAGGATAAGTTGGCCTAACAGCTAGGCCATAATAATCCCAACATCTCGACAAAAATCAAAAAGCCTGAAGCTTAAGGTCAAGGTTAAAGAACAAACAGCAGCGCCAAAATATTAAGGTTAACACTGGGACAGACTGTGTATAAGTCCAAAATATATGTTGAATCCCTATTTCTGAGTTCAAGTTGGAGGTCAACTGAAAGTAGATACAGCAATTAATTTACGACAAAGCAAGATATATCTACAAATAAACAGCAAACAACCTTACCATTCTCATAATTTACAAATTTAAGTTACACTAAGGTAATTTTTGTTAAATATAAATGATCTAAGATTCACATCATCCACTGTAAAATAATAGATGTGTCCCCAGTTATTTGAGAATGTGTGATACAGATAGTGGCGTTTAAAACATCCTATTAACAGCATTTTAACCTCCAGTTCAACTTCTCAATTTCTAAAGCTTGTTATCAGTTCATTATTAAAAGTAATAATTTTACACATACCAAAATTAGGCCAGATTGACTTCAGTTATTGTTCATCAACAACTGTGTAATGCGCTTAAAAGCTCAGCCATTACTAAGAAAGACAGTTTATGTGTCAGCTCTTGTGATATCTCAATCTGGATTTTTTGTTTCCTACCTGATTTTTTTTTTTTTTTTTTATGATTAGATTTGCCAATACCGATTCAATACCAATACCTTTCACTTTGAAATTCTGGTTTAAAGTTGGAGTCATAATTTATAGGTTATTATGCTATTATTTTACTTGAGATGACAAGTGGGCTGAATGTGGAGTCTGAACTAAAACAAGTATGACACCTTTGACTGTTAAAAAAATTTTGTATAATTTTTGCACTTTCCAAATTCATACTACTGTGGGCAAAATTAGAATCTTTGGCAAGCCAGTTTTGGCCCATGAGTCATATGTTTGCCCCCCTGCTATAGCACATCTATGGAGAGGTCCATCCAAAGTTTATTCAGGTGGGTGTTCTGTGCCATATGTACCTCACAATGAGTAAGTGCAGACCATACGGCCGTTCAAAGTGAAAGTGAAAATTACAGACGCTTTTACTAATTCCTCTAAGGCTCCCACGGAGTTGGGGAACTGTGAGTGGTGCGGACTCCACACGCACACTCCACGGACAAAAGTGGTTTCATAATTGAGCGTACCAATTTCCTGCATTTACATCACCCTACGTTGTGTGACACCGAGTATGTGTACATGGAGTCCACACGGTCATAAAAATTTAGTTTTGTGCAAACATGCCCAGCAGATGTCTGCTTTGGGGCTGCACCGAGTACACACAGATGTCCACGGAGTCAAGTACACTCTACTGTGTGAGGGCCTTTAGTCTCCCGCTGTTGCGCATCTCCTTTTCCTTTTCCCTACTTTTGGAAACTTTAATTTGAGGGGTAAGATATTTATTAAAGGGGGCATTGACGTGTCTTTTCCCCCTCCGAGAACCAGGCCTGGATTGGCCTGATCTCGTGACAAAATCCAATCCAATCTTCTAAAGGTCTTCATTTAAACATTGTCACAACTCTGGATGCACTAACCTGAGCATCTTTTAGCTTATTTAATTACTGTGAAAGAACAATCCATCCGATTCAAATTAACCGTCTTACTAAATATAACTTTTTGTTTCAGTGTAACACATACCTCATTCTGCAGCTCGTCATCACTCTTATGGGAAGCCAGCATCTCAAACAGGGAGGTGCACAGTTCCTCTGGGCTGGAAGAGATCATGTTTCCTCCATTAAGATATTTCTCTACCTCAGTTCTGAGGATTGTTTCATCTCCAGAGCTCAGAGCTCTTCCTGAGATGGACGCCTGATCCTCACTGGACACCTTTCTTCCACTCTGTTGGTTGTTTAAGAAGTTCATGAAGTCCAGGTTCACATTGTCTTCATGGCTGCCAGAGCTGGGCAGGTCCTCTAGGGGGTCTAGTGTGTAGCTTTCATAGGAGAAAGCAATGTTGCGCCCAAAGACTGAGCCTCGCTGGGGGTTGTGACGGGAGCTATGGGTCTGAACAAAATCCTCAACACAGGAGTCTCCAAGTTGAGCCACCAGATTTGCCACAGCGCCACAAGAAGCTTCCGCTGCCGATGAAGGGAAGGGACCAAACATCTGCTTAATGGTTCGGGTCTCTTCAGTGCCCACATGGTCTTTGTTGTGGAAGGTCTCAAAAAGAAAGACAGCGGCACTTTCAATGGCCTCCTGACCATGTTCAGCTCCCACTGCCAAAGCAACAAACAAAACATGTTAAGATGTCATAGATGCTATAATAACATCCTCCAGCAATAGTTTAAGACATGTGACAGGCAAACCCACAGAAGCCCAGTCTTTGATTATGAATATTGGAATAATAAAGAAAAAGAACGATTACAACTTTATCTCAAAAAATTGTTCTTTGGATGTAATGATCTTCATTACTTGTAGCTTTTTAATGTACTGACCTGCACTGCACCAACAACAGCCTTTAATGATGTACAAATCATTTGTCATATATGGTGTGTAAAGTTGCCAGTGAGGCATCTGCAGCACTAAGGAATCTGAAGTAATATGGAACAAGCAAGTTCCTACAAGTTATAATGTATCATTGTGTGCTCTTATCTTACCTGTACTGAAATCTATACAAATTTTATTTGTTGAAACATAACATATACAGAACAGTTATACCTTATGGATCCACCAAACCATTTTGTAAGTGACTTAATTTAACATTTTAGGCATTTGGACAACTGTGAAAAAGTGACAATAATGTCTGTGAAATCTCTTTCACAGTTATTAAACCATATACAGTGTTCTACAATTCCAGGAAGCCTTTAAATGACTAAATCCATTTTCTGGATTATACTTCATGTCATACCAGCACCTGAAAAGACACTCCCCCGCAAACTTTGTGCCCTGCACCATTTTGTCTGACTAAAGCTGCACCTTAGTGTGCTGACATTAGCATTTAGCTCAGAGAGCAGCTGTGTGTAAATACAGCTTCATGGAGCAGTTAGCATGGCTGAAGACTCGTAGATTTGTTTCTTCAACAATGCCTGCTGGGAGAACACTGTGGTGGTGTTTGATGCTCACAGCTTCCAACATTTGGAGGGCACTTTTCCTTAAGGATGCAGCAGAAATGATAAAGTCCAGCTGAAGAGACAATTAAATCTGATGTACTTGTTGTTATTTTAATGACTGTGATTATTAGGATTACTGCAAAAGTCACCTTCACACATTCTATTATAATTAGTTGAATACAGATAGAAATGTTGTTTTGTGTGAGCTTTTAATACGAACTGTGCACTTATAGTTGTAGAGTAGAACAGCAGATGTTCCTGCGAGCACTAAAGGCTTCACCATGAGCTCATTGTTTAAGGTCCCTGCACCTCATTTAAATAATATTCAAACAATTCATGCCTAACCAGAACTGCACTTAACAAAAAAGAAATACAGAGTAATCGTCCAATTAGAGGAAAAAATGTCAGAGAGACAGAGAGAGAGGGTAGAAGGAAGAAGGTTGGAGAGGCAGAGAAAAGCAAAAACAGATGAAAAGGATTTAAAGCAATTAAAATGGTCTAAAAGCATTGCAGCCGCTGCTGTACGTGGCAGAGCAGACTGGGCACTTTCATCCACTCCAGAGTGTGCTTAAGAGCAACTTCTTATTTGGATCCAGTCACACAGAATAAGGGCAAGTTCAACACATGAAGCAGTACAGAGCATCACAACAAATACCATTACTCTTGACTGATGAATGAGAGGGAAATCACTGCTATGAATGAAAAGAGAGGAAAAATCACAATCAACACTGTATGGTTTCATGAGGAAGAACAATTGATGATCTAGACAGAAGTGGTATGCTATCAGTTAAACTACATTTTACTTGGTTAGCTTCAAATCATAATACACAATTACCCCAAGGCACTTTACAAGTTAAGGTCAAGACCTTATAATATTTTACAGAGAAAATCAAACAAATCCCCAAAGAGAAAAACCTTGTCTACAGCAAGAAAAGGGAAGAAGAAAAGCTTCCTTTACGGAAGAAAAAAAAACAGACTCAGGGTGGGTGGCAATCTGCCTCGACTGGCTGAGGTGAGTGGAGAGAGAAAAGAGAAAGAACAAGCACAGAAAAAAGAAGTAAGAAATATAGAGGCATGATTATTTATTGAGGAGCTCTTTCAGTTCGGCCTTACAGGTTTTGTTTTGATCAGAATCACCACAAGTACAAGGCCGACATGATAAGAGATTCTCACTAATGTTTAAATTGGAGACTGAGTGGTGTTACTAGGCCTGGACCTGGGATATGTGCAAAAAATTTTGAAACTAATACTGTGTCTTAATACTGTATCCTAAACAAAATTTACTTTCAATATCAATCCCATTAAAAAAAAAAAAGAAAAAAGGAAACTTCAAAAAAATATACATAGTGTACGGTTTTTGTTTTTTTGGGGTTTTTTGGGGGTTTTTTTATGGAGCTTTTTTTGTGTCTTTATTATTCAATCAAAAAAAAAGTTACTTCAATCAGAAAACTGTAGCTTCAATCA
>JAQQZY010000009.1:25752608-25767443 GCA_030068375.1 Ostorhinchus rueppellii | reverse complement strand
GACAGGGCATATGGAACATTAAAAAAGTACGGCTGTTGGATGGGAGTCACAGTAAGCTTGGCGGAGGTCTGCGCTCTCCGAGTGCTTTTCTAGTTAGTAATATTTTCCTCATTGTGACCCGTCCTACTCTGCCTCTGATTGGCTCTTCAGTCCTCATACCTAAAATTAGCCAATCTAATCAGTGAAGGCAGCGAGTACTAATTAGAGGCAGAGTAGGGTGGGTCATGGCTTCACCATCCTACTGGAAAAAACGGGCAGTTTGGCTCTGATACTAATGAATGTTGCGCATCAGGGTGGATTTGGAAGTAGGTATACAGAATGGTGACAGAAAAATAAATGGGTATATTCTGTATACCGCTGTGTACTCTGAACTACACTACTGATTACAAGACCATAACAGCAACAGTTACAGTGAAGCAATAATCTCAGGTTGAATGAGGACAGTTGTCTGTATCGGTATTTACATTGTTGAAATGCTCTAAAAGGGATGTTCTAATGCTCTAAAATACATGTTCTTTCCCCCCTGTTTTTTTTTTTTTGCCATTTCTGGGTAAAGAACCAAATATGATAACTCCATTGACCTTGTTTTTTTTTTTTTTTTAATAACAGAACCACAACAAATTTAGAAAACGTTCACGAAAGCAATCAAATCTTGTAAGGCCCTCCAATTACATACTGACATTTAGAATTATAGTGCCCTATAAAGGGTTAATCAACATAGTAAATATTTTTGACCATATCAGTGTCTTCCATGATGATAAAATACTTAGATTTTCACTACTTCAGTGCAGTTTTTTTTCCTTTTCTCCTCCCATGTTACAGTACATCTCTGAACCATCACAACATTAGACTATCTGAGTCATCTCTGTTTTGCATTGAATTTGCAGTGGCATTGAGAATCCCTCCAGAGAACATGGATCCTGTTGTTTACCTCAGTTTGTGAGGTAGTGGGCTTCATTTGTATGGTCACTGAGTATTTGTTTCCTCACTGATGGACTATAAAAGCCAGTGCCGCGGACAGTATGGCATCTCCTCAAGTACAGACGTGAGTGTCATCAGGAGTTTACTGTTAGCTGTCTGAACACACACTAGGGATGTGAGTTTGTTTTGCTGAACAGGAGACTGGAATAAATAGGAGTCTAATGAAATACAAGTAAGAAAAACAAGACAAAGAAATGATCTTAAGTGGCATTATCTCAGAATGTACACCATTTGACTGGTGTCCCATGACTATAGGGTCAATATGCTCCTTCTATTGAATCATCTGGTTTGTGTATATCATATATGCACTTCAAAAATGCTCTTAATGTCAGAAACAGGGAGAAGATAATCAAAAATTAAAACAAAAAAGCCCACTCAACAGCTTTTAAATGGAGCTAACTGACTGCCAAAGACAACAAGAAATTATCATGAAAAGTTATTGTCCCCAGTGCAATGACATCTTTGCATGGTCTCATTGGAACTTGTTTAAATGTAAAACACTTTTTGTTGTGTTTATTTATTTATTCAGATTTACATTCTGTTATGTGTTGTTGACTCCAACTAAACTGCCATATGGGATCTTAATAAAGACTGAGCTGAGCCGAAACTTGTCTCACAATGATTTTTTTTTTTTTTTTTTACTAACTTTAAGTGGTCTCTATTGTACTATTGAAATCACAGCTTAAGACACACCTGTTTAGACGAGTGTATCATCAATCCATCAGAGTCAAACTGGAAACAGACACATGTTTAACCCTTAAGGACCCAGTGTGATTTTAGTAGCAGTTCCCAAATCAATGTTGCTTTTTACTGAACCTTTCCTAAGTGATTTATCGCCATTTATTATAATATTATCCTCAGAATTGAGCCTTTTTTCCCAGTGGAAATCGTCTTTTTTCCTATCTTTTATTCACTGATTTACTGTTCTTAAAAGTTCAGAGTAAATTGAAAGGTTATTGTATCAAAACAGAAAAAAAAGGAAGAAACAGTGACTTTTTCACTAAAATCTATCATTAACTGAACATAAACCAAGTGTGTCCTTCCACTGCCATTGATCCAACTCCATGGGTTTTACTTGTGAATCAACATTGTAGAAAATGACTGTTTCCATGTTTAACACGGAGCCTCTGAACATCCAAATGACTCATATCTGATGACAGCGTATGCCAATAATTGGTGTAAAACACAGTTTTATAGGCAGGTGTGTAACTATAGCAGGTTCAGCCAGTTCAGATGCACCTGAGCCTGCGACCTTGGGGGGCCCGTTGCAGAGGTGTTTTTTATTTTTATTTTTATTTTTTTTTACAAATCCATCAAATACATGCTACATAAACTGATAATAGATCTGTGTTGTCATTCTAGACTATTTTGGAAAAGTAACTTTTTTTCAATTGAGATTACAAGGAATTCTGGGTAGGGTGGTCCGATAGACTGATCTGACTAAGCATCTTTGCATATTTCCATTATCCTTGCGAGCGAAACAATGCCCGTATTCTGCATGTCGCACCGGGGCCCGCGTCGAGCTTCTCAGGCTACTGTTTATAGGCTTAGTGGATCAACAGGTATTAAACATTTGGTGTTGCTTTTGGTCGCCAGTGGATGTTTGGGTCTTTATGGGTCAAGTTTATTATTCATGATGGTACTTGTGTTTGCTGCATCATCAGGTATCCTTGGGCTTTTTGAAAAGCACAAAAAAATAAACTGTTATTATTGAATTGCAAACACAAACTAATGTGTTTCTATGTTGACTCTGGAGCAACTGATCATCAAAATAACATTTGATTCTGCAGAAAAAAGAAATTGCATTTTTCCGAAATAATTTTACAAAACAACTCAAATCACAGCCCTGAATTGAACTGGTGACTCGTCCAGGGTGAACGCCGCCTTTGCCCATAGGCAGCTGGGATAAGGGATAGGATCCACCCCCTGCGACCCTATAGTGAGGACAAAAGCGAGTTCAGAAGATGAATGAATGAATGAATAAAATAGAATCAACAGAAAATAAAATGTTGTCATTTGGGGCAGCCATGGCTCAGGAGGTGGAGCAGGTTGTCCCTTGCGGGGTTGGCAGTTTGAATCCTGCTCTGTCCTAGTCAGTCCGTTATGTCCTTGGGCAAGACACTTCACCCTCATTGCGTTCAGTGCCACTCACACTGGTGTATGAATGTGTGTGAGTGTTTGGTGGTGGTTGGAGGGGCTGTAGGCGCGAATAGGCAGCCACGCTTCTGTCAATCTACCCCAGGGCAGCTGTGGATACATATATAGTTTACCACCATCAGAGGGAGAATGCGAGAGTGAATGAATAATGGATCAATAATGTAAAGCACTTTCGGTAACTTGAAAAGCGCTATTAAAAGTCTCTTAAAGGAATGTGCTTTGTAGAAATTAAAAGACTCAGAGCTCATTCCTGGACATGATTGGAAGATGCATACCTAGTTCCATCCAATCAAAACAAGATCATTCGTTGTTTTGTAAATATTTTAATCAGACAAACATTGTCAAAGTGTAGAAGCCAAGGATGCGATGCCAATTTACTGACAGGAACCAACGATTTTATATGTGGAAAATCAAACTGAAGTGTCAAACGGAAATGTCCTTAAACACATGTGATACATAAGAGGCTCTTTCTTTTCACCTCTTTGCTTCCACACTCACACACCAGAAAGCAGTATTGGTACACCATCTTGAGGAATGTCACAGTTCCCTCATAGCTTTGTGAAGATCTTTTCATCGAATGGACATGTGATGTGTGAAAGTTCATACAAATCATGACAGGAGCTAGACTTTGAAATTTGAAGTTGTTTGTTAACATGATGAAATGCATGATTAGAAAAATAAACTAACAGGTGACACAGTTGTTCCACACGTCTATGTGAAATGATAACCTTGAGGCAGTGATGTCTCATGTGCTTTGGTCCTGAGGTCTTCACCTTGACTGGAAAGATGAGGAGCTGAGGTGAGGACGAAGAAGAGGGGAAATACAGAGCCTGAGTGACCAAGAACATAATATTGATGAACCTGCAAGGGACAAAGGGAAGCTGTTGGAATATATAGAGTTGTGTGGGATTAGGGAACGGGAAACAGGTGAACATGGTGGAGGAGGAGTGGAAAACTACTGAGGAAGGCAGAGACGCGGAGCACAAGAGAATCAATGGACGGGAAACAATAAAAAAAAAAAAAGACTGATTGAACCATGACAGACTTTTATCCTTCTGACAGATCATTGTTTGCTCTTACTAACCTAAAGGTTTCCACTGAATACATAACTTACAGTTTTGTGGTGCTTTTCATTGCACCGTTTCATATTTCCTCTGTGCACTTTAGGTGATCTGGAAATGGCTTCTGGCTGCCGACATGAAGGATGCCTCAATTCTTTTCTTACTGTTCACTGGAGCCATGAGGGAGGAGGTCTGAGCAAACAATCGCAAACCGTGAGGAAGTCTTCGATCCCTTTTCATGAGACGTTTTTATGAATGGACACCACAGCTGATCAGACTGATCTGGAATCACATCAAGGCACCACGGCACTGCAAATTATTTGTCTCTTATCATGATAAAAAAAACAAAACAAAAAAAAAACCCAAAACAGTTTGATTTAATTGTTAGATAATTTATCTGTTTTTAAGAGTTAATTTCTTATTTTAAGTGTTCATACATCTATACACATGCTTTTTTTTCTATATTTAATGGGTAATTCCAGCTCCATAAAGTAAAAGTCCTGCCATGTGTGAGTTCAACCAGTAATATTTGGCTTTTTTAAAATGGAATTATGCTTTTTTTTTTTTTAATTATTATTTCCCTGTAGTCTACACAAACTGTAAATGCTCTTTTTGGGTCTGAATTCTTCTTTTTATTTATTTATTTATTTATTTATTTTCATTAGTATTATTGAGCATTAAAACATCGAACACAAATACACATACAAAGGGATCACAATGCTCAGGTTTATTCTGAATTCTTTAATTCAACTCCACACTATTTCTAAGTAATGACACCAGAAAGGTGGTTTTGAGCACTGGCCCTTGAAATGCACATGAACCACTTCAAGCCCCACCCCCTCCAGGTGGGTTGGCTGTGCTGCTCTGTCCTGTTCAACCAACAACTGAACATTTTAGATAATCAGCTCAAAGTTTGGACATATTTTCAGTTTTTACTACAACTGCTGCTGATAAATGATTATGTCGTACTCAGAAAAATGTTCATCTGAAGTCTTGACCTTATACAGGGAAATATTGTGATATAAGTAGTTAAAAAAACATAACAAATTAAGGAGGAATTAAAACAGGTTGTAGACATCCATTTGATTTTTTCCAAAATGAATGTAAAGATAGGATTGCAGCACCTGGAGGGTTCAAATTGAAACTTTATGAACTATTCGGGTCCAAATACTTAAATAAATAAATGAACCAAAGACTAATGAAAGTGGGTTTAGCTAAATATGACCTATTTAACACAGGTGATTCCACTGATTATTCCTTCATCTACCTGGATGAGGAGTTGTGCACATCAAAACGGACTGGTTCAGTGAATGGTTGGAACAAATATGGCAGGACTTTGACTTTATGGAGCTGGGATTCTTCACCGCTGGATTTTATTCATTCATCTTCTATACCCGCTTTATCCTCACTAGGGTCACGGGGGTCATACGGAGCCTATCCCAGCTACCGAAGGGTGAAGGCGGGGTACACCCTGGACAAGTTGCCAGTTCATCACGGCACCACTGGATTTAACAATCTTAATTCAAGAAGTTTTGTCAACTGGAATTATCTTGTTCCATGGACATATATTTGACTTGTACATATATTTGACTTGTACATTTTGGGTGACAAGGTGGTGCGGCGGTTAGCACTCGTGCCTCACAACAAGGAGGACCTGGGTTCGATTCCCAGGTCTGTGTGGAGTTTGCATATTCTCCCCGTGTCCGCGTCAGCTAATCTAAATTGCCCATAGGTGTGAATGTGAGAGTGATTGTTTGTCTCTATATGTCAGCCCTGTGACAGCGACTTGTTCAGGGTGTACCCCGCCTTCGCCCTAAGTAGCTGGGATAGGCTCCATGCGACCCCTGTGACCATAGTGAGGATAAAGCGGGTATAGAAGATGAATGAATGAATGAGTACATTTTCCTTCAGATTTAGTGTTTTCTCTTGTTTTTAGATGCCCCTTTTTTGCAGTGTGAAGTCTTATCCTGAAATAAACTCAAAGAACTAAAGCAAATGCATTCATGTGGTAACAAAATAGAAAGTCCGCCTTCCTGTTTTTGTATTTGTGTGCGTAAATATTGCAAACTATAAAACAGAACAATGTGACTTTATGCTGCTCAGATCATCAGCTGGGACGTCATCATCAGAAATAAACTTCTATGTCTCGTTTCCTCGACTCCTCTCTCCTAAGAGGCAAGGATGAGATGCAAGTATGTTTTTCTTTTATAGTATAATCAGAAGCAGCCTATGAGTGGCTCTTTCTTTCTCTTTGTGCAGTGCGCTGTTGGAAAATAGCAATAGCACACACAACAAAAGCCTCTTTGAGAAAGCTTCTTTCACATTTGCATACTGATGCATTTGACAAATTAATTTTGGATTGTAAATGGACTCAAAACGCACTTTGAATCAGAACACTCCATATACTTAGGCCTAATATTTAATACTTATTTGTCTCCTCAGTTCCCAGATGATTAAACAGTCTAATAAAGAGGAAAAGTTATCTATCACAGCAGTAAACATGTCTCGATCCCAGGTTGTTTTGACTGTGCTGCAGACATCACAATCAGTTTTACGTATTGTAACAGTTTTATATAAGATGCACTGAACACATTGAATTGTTTTTCTTTGTTATCAGTTAATTACTCACCCAAACAAATCACATATTCTACTCACATATTCTAATATATTTTAGAAAATATCCCAATGTATAGGGTGGCTGTGGCTCAGTTGGTAGAATGGGTTGTCCAATGACCAAAGGGTTGGCGGTTGAAATCTGGCTCCGGCTGTCCACATGTCGAAGTGTCTTTGAGCAAGACACTGAACCCGAAATTGCTCCCAGTAGGTCTGGCAGCACCTTGCATGGCAGCAGCCGCCCACTGGTGTATGAGTGTGTGTGTGAATGGGTGAATGTCAGGCTTTGTAAAGCGCTTTGAGTGCACCATGATGGTGAGGAAAATGCGCTAAGTGCAGTCTATTTACCATTTAAATTCTATGCACAAACTGCGTGAAGTATGGTGGCTGACAAGGACCAAACACACTGCGACTGCCCACTGCGACTATACATTGCCTGTTTGTGTCTGAAGGTCTGTGGTGGCAGCATCAGCAGGTTTTTGGACAGAATTGTGGAACTGATTGTAGGAGTTCAGTATTTTGTCTTAAATTCTAAACATTTGAGTCAGCATACAAACAATTGGCTCATTTTAGCACTGTTAAGGAACACTTTTCTTGATGAAATTGGTATTTCTTTAGGTGAACGAGAAATATCACAATATAATTGTTATCACAATGCTGAACATCCATATCATACATTGTAAGTTTTGCCAGTATCATGCAGCCCAAATGGACAACAAATTAAATGTACGTAGGAAAATGCCAGATTTGTACGTAAAAGTGCTAAATGCAGAGGATAATATGATAATACATGTTGATAAATCAAGTAAGTTTAAATATTGGGAAAAATCAATATGGTAGACACCACATAAATACAGTAGTTCTACATCCTTGATTGACAACCAGATATCATATTTGGGATTTTAATGTGGAGGAATCCAAATACATGTACAGTTTATATTCAGTTGAATATATTCTAATTATTCTGGTCTTTTCAGCTGTTTCCCACTGAATTGACTATTCAGTGGGAAACCGTTCATTAAGTTCAATTCATCAATGGGTTCTTTCCCCTTTTTAAGGCTTTATTTGAATTATTTTGTGCTTTGTGTTGGAATGATTTAACCTGTAGTGACCCAAAGTGTTTTTAACATCAAATTCTAAATGGATCCTCTGACATGTCTAAAAAAACAAAACAAAAAAGTGAATATAAAATGCATTAATAGAGGTTCACTGAATAAATGCACATTCCTGCTCCATTTAGTCCTCTGTGGTCCGTGATTGTTTTTCATTTTTGCATGCAGAAAACCACTCTGAGGTCTTTTGCAGACGGACCTGGTGAAGTCGACTGCATGGACTTCAGTGAAACAGAAACAGAATGGTTCTATTTCCAAACCGCTTCCAGCTGTGAGAATTTTAAAGCAATTACAGGAGTCCTTTGACAGGGCTGTGGACCAATTCTGTGTGCAGCAGAATATATTAAAATGACCCCTTTTAAGTTTGACACTTGATGGCTTTTACATGTCAGGGTGTCAGCTGGAGAGAGCTGAACTGGTAACTGCAGGAGTGACATGGCAGAATCAGAGATGGGTGAAAAATCTGTGCAGTAAGAGCACTTGACTGACTAAACCCTGGGTAAATACAGCCCACAGCAGCAGTGTTTCACACAGACTGCAGCATGCCAATAACATTGTGAGATAAAGAGGGAAAATACATTAGGGAAGGAAACAGAAGAGGGAATTAAATGCTTAGTATGAACCATATTCACATTAGGTATTCAGGTAAAAGTACGAATACAATAAGAAAAAATACTCCACCACAAGTAAATATTTATTTTTATTTTTTTGATCATTTTTAAAAATTTATTTTCATTGTGCATATCCTAAAGTACAATACAAAAAACAAAAAAAGAAAGAAATTCACAAGTTATGATACCCCCCAGAACTGATAATGACCCCCGTACCAACCCAACCCAGATCTCAAAATGCAAAAACCACTAATAAAAACAAATGCAACACAAGTAAAAAAAAATTAAAATCAAAGGTGTGTAAATATTACCTGTAAAATTACCAGTGTGGTATTATTTGTCCATATTTATAAGTGTTTTAGATCCATTTCACTGCTGCATTCATGTGTACATTGCGTTTTACTCTTGTACAAGTGTGTACTTTTAGTACTACTGTATAAACTACATAATTATTTGCATTTTAAAAAATTTTTCATGATGTTGTGAGCTGTAAAAATGTCATTTGTAAAGTGTGATAAGATTAAAAAAAAAAAGGTTAATCCAACAAAGTTCATAGTGTCTCTGTTCTTATTTATTTACTTAGTTTCCTTCTATAACAGACCTGTAATCTGACAGACATACCTGACATGTTTCGACGGTAAACTTCCATCTTCATTAGAGGTGCCATAAGGTGGTGTGTGACGTATCTAAAATGTCTGATGTTCACTGGGGCGGAGTCAACCTGTCAGATTTGACAGTTGACTCCGCCCCTTTGTGTCAGCTCACTGCTGGAGGATGTTTAAAAATCTTCTAGAAGATTTCAACAAATCCTTTTTCTTACTCTTTTATGATTAAAATACATCGGTTTCTTTGTTCATACGTTTTCTGTTGAACTCGTATGGAGGTGCCAATAAATATATTAACCCTTTCATGCATGAATAATGTTTTTATTTCTCTATGCATGAAGGAACTATGTGACTGATTTTTTAAATTATTATTATTATTATTATTATTATTATTATTATTATTATTATTATTATTATTATTATTATTATTTTTGATGAACCTACTTTTTATGGAGTTACAAAAATGTCCACTGAGCTTTATATTAAATACAAATATTTTTAATGCTGGTAATCTGATATTTTCTCACATTTTCATACACCATAATACTAGTTATTACTCACTCACATAATATGCAAAAAAAAAATCTGTTAAAAAAAACAAACAAACCCTAAATTAAAGTTTAATAACAATTAACAATTGATTTACACTCAAATATGTTGGTGTAGATCAAGTTTGTCAAGAACAGGAATGAATGTTAGTGTATTATGGGATGATGCATGTGTCCATTGTGTTGATATGGAACGAAATCAACAAAACCCATGAATATACAAGAGAACAGCTGTAAGGCAAGGCAAGTTTATTTGCATAGAACATTTTATATACAGAACAATTCAAAGTGCTTTACATAAAACAAAAGCATCACAACAGAGGCATAAAAAGAGAAAGTTAAAATATAAAAACCACGAAGAACTGAAAAATCTCATAAAATAGACATTAAAATCATTAGCAAAGAAATCTAATTTTAAAATTCATTTAAAAAAAAAAAAGAAAAAAATGTAGAATAACTGTCCACTGTAGTGACCAGTATGCATAAAAGGGTTAAATTCATCTTAAAATGTGTAAAGTCTGTTTTATCAAGTTCATGTTCCTTATTTCTTGACTATGTATGTATGTATCATCTCATCTTTTCAGTCTCCTTATTCACACCTTAAAACAGAAGCAATGAGTTGGCAGGAAATGTGGGAACAAAATGAAAGAAATAGAAAAAGACCTCTCACAACAGGTGGAATGGGTTATGACTTATTACCCTGCAATCTCCGACTGTTTGAGGTTCTTTTGTTTGTGTGATTTCCTCGGTTACTTGTCCACAGTGCTGATGAAAAATGTAGTCAAATGTTTTGTTTTGGGGTTTTTTGACCTGCTGTTGGTGAAATAAAGCCTTTCTAATTCATTATTGTATCACAGTCTTATCGGGAGTGTCAGTCCTCAGAGCTGAAAGGACTAAGCTACTTTGCTTCTGACTCTGAAAACTTACTTTTTATCCTGCGCTTAGTGTCAGTAATCCTCTGGAGTTCCTGCTGCTTTAGTAGATGGCAGTTTTATATGATTAACTAATGAATGGGGATCTTGTTGATCTGTTTAACATCATGTTGCACATTAAGGTGTTTTCAGTTATGGTATTTTTTGTTTGTTCATTCATTCATTCATCTTCTATACCCGCTTTATCCTCACTAGGGTCACGGGGGTTGCATGGAGCCTATCCCAGCTACTTAGGGGCGAAGGCGGGGTACACCCTGGACAAGTCGCCAGTTCATCACAGGGCTGACATATAGAGACGAACAATCACTATACTTTATTTTTTGTTTGTTTTGTTTTTAAACTTCTTTTTATTCGAGTTTTTTTTGACAGCTTCACAAACCACAAACAAAGAACAGTCAGCAAAAATCTAAATTACAATGATGCGACAAGACTGGTTCACACAATACATGTGCAACATCCCCAGCACATATTTACTCAGCAAAGTAAAACACCTCAGCATGCAAACCAAAAATGACATTTCTTCATAATCAAAGTGAAAAGGAAGACAAGCAGAGAAATCAAAACGAAAAGTGACAGATATCCATCGTGCTATGTATTTAACCCCTTGACACTGATTCATGAATTGTCACGAATTCACATCAAAACCCCCCCCACGCTCTAAAATGCAACCACAATACTATCTACTTGAAAGCAAAAACACAAGTAAAAAAAATGTTTCTCCATAATTGGAAATAAATTCAGGCATCAATGGGTTAAGCCCAAATTATACTGCGCTCCCTAAACTTCCAGTGGGTTCCTCCATTCGTTACAAAGATGTTCAAGTTACCTGCAGTTAATAACATACAATGTGCAAAAGTCTGAGGCTGCCTGTCGTTAGTTATTTTTGCAGGACTGGCATGCATGGACCATTTACATCTGACTTTTTAAATATATCGCTCAGATGTATTAGGGATATATTTAAAAAGTCAGATGTAAATGGTGCTACAGTACGTCCCAGCCTAGGGGTTCACTAGGACGTACATAATATGCTCAATTTGCTCACCACCAACTCCCAAGTGACAAAATGCCAGACTGAAAACAAAACTAAATTTCACGATATTTAGGGTAGAGTTAAAACAATAAACAAAAGTTCTTCTTCAAAAAGGTAAAAACTAAATACTCTATCTTCAAACAAAATAGGAAAAACTAAATGCAATATTCTAATCCAGGAGTGTCAAACTCATTTTAGTTCAGGGGCCACATCTTCCCAGTATGATCTGAGGTGGGCCAGACCAGTAAAATAATATATAAATAATGTCAACTCTATACTCTTGTCTATGTTTTACAGTGAAAAAATGAAATTCCATCATGAAAAAACTCACACTTACAATCCATCCAATAAAGAAATGTGAATAACAGCCTTTGAAAAAACTTTGAAAAAACTGAAATTTTTAAAGAAAAATAACTGCAGTTTCAACAATATTCTGTCTTAGTTTATCATTTATAAATGTGCATTACACCTGACGGATCAGTGGATCTACAACAGGGGTGTCAAACTCATTTTAGTTCAGGGGCCACATTCAACTAAATTTGGTCTGAAGTGAGCCGAACCAATGAAATAATAACATAATGTATAAAAAAAATTGAAACTCCAAACTTTTCTCTGTGTTCTAGAGCAAAAAATAGTAAAATTCAACAATGAAAATGTTCACATCGACAAACTATCCACTCAAACCAGGCGAATAATATGAACAAACTGAAAAATAAGTGTAATTTTAACAATATTATGTTTCAGTTTTATCATTTCCACTTGTTCATTATAATTTACAGACACAGTGGATCTACAAATACACAAAAACATTTAGTAACAGGAAGAATATTGTTAAAATTACACTTTTATTAAGACATTTCAGCTTCTTTATATTTGTTCAGATTACGTATTTACATTTTTTGTGAAATTATACTTTGTTTTAGTGTCAATATGTGAAAATATTTACATTTACAAACAAAAAAATTTGGAGTTGTGACAATTTCTAGGTTATTATAATAGTATTTGACTGATCTGACCCACTTTAGATTGAGTTGGTCTGTGTGTGGAACCTGAACTAAAATGATTGTCCATCTTAATATCTATTTTTGCATTTCATAAATTCATCCCAAGGGCCAGACTGGGCCCTTTAATGGGCCAGATTTGGCCCCTGGGCCACATGTTTGACTCCTGTGTTCTAATCTAAACTCCCTAATGAAAAAATAGGAGACAAAGTCAAACAAAAGAGCTGCCCTCTCCTACAAATACAACACACACTATCACAACTAACATCATCAGATATGACTTATTTGGATGTTTAGAGGCTTTGGAGTTTCCATGGAAACACCGTCATCTTCTACAACATTGATTCACCTGTAAAACCGATGGAGTTTAATCAATAACAACAGATGGACACATTGGGTTTATGTTCAGTTAAGAATAGATTTCACTGAAAATTTTCACTTCATCTTCAGTTCTTTTTCTGTTTTTGACCATAATAACCCTCAACTATAATCTGAGCTTTAATGAACATCTACCTGATCATTAAAGTAAATACAGGAAAATATGGGATTTATACTGATGAGACAGAAAAATAGAGGGGAATGTCATAGTAAGTGGTGATAGATCACTTTATAGAGGCTAAATATAAAGAATTTATGTGGGAACCACCATAAAAGTAGCACTGGGTCTGTACGCATTAATATTGTCTTCATTGGAAACAGCATAATGCAACAGTTTAAGCTACATTTTTAATCAAATAAATAAATAATAGAAAAATTCTTTGCAGTGAACAGCTTTTCTATTTTTTTTTTTTTTTTAAGTAACACTGTGAAGCTCTTGTCCCCTACAGAGGACTAAAACCCATTGCTGGGTCACAAGAGGATATTTTATGGAGATAAACAGACTGAGAAATGCATTTTGTGGCCTTTCTGTTCTGTCTCCCTCCTCTTTCTGTTGTCCTTGCTCCCTGCAGGTGTGTGAGGAGGCGTGGCTGATCGCTCCCTGCTGCTGATTAACACACCTGTCTTCAATCATCAGCAGATAATGACTCCACCGTGTGCAGACCTCTTGTCTTCTCATCAGTGAAATCCAGGCGGCGAAACTTGGATTTCCACCGTTATTCTCCCTGTTTACCTCGGACTCCGCTGCAGCCTCCGGTCCAGCTGGTCACTGTCGACCCCCACAGCCAAACACTACCTTTGTTTTATGGGCAATAAACCTCCCACTGAGCTCGGTTTGCCGATAGCTTCTGCTTTCAGGGTCCAATTTTAATTTACCTCAGGCTCCGACACTAACGGATATAATGAAACAACAAACCTAGCACTGGTCTAAGACTTGTGCACACATCTGTAAATTTACAGAGCTTACAGAAATAAACGAAAGGGAGCAGGTAAAACAAGAAATGACCAGAAGTTCACCAAACTGCAATGTGAGTTATTTATTTATGTACAAACACAATACAAGTGAAATCAGGAAGGGAATGAAGTTAATAAAAATAAACAGAATGAAACATTAAGTTCCTTGTGTTTACCTGTTAACACAAAGAAAAATCAAATTGCATTTCTCTTATTTAACCGAAAAAAAAAAAAAAAAAAAAAAACGGCAAAAGAAAAGATTCCCACCTTTTGGCTCTGAAGACAAAAAGAAAACGTTCTCTAAACTAAATCTTAAGCTTCTGGTCAAATGCGGGTGATGGGAAGAGAGGACTGCACAGGAAGTAGAAATGTTAGGGATCAAACAGTAATCAGCGAGGAGACTGAGTTAAATGGTTTCAAATGGGTTTTATTTACTCAACAAAAGTTTAAAAAAAAAAAAAAAAGACTTTTATAGATCAAGTTCACTAATTTAGGCCTATAGAAAGACATTAAAATAACATAACTATAATCATATCGACATAACTGAAACATGAGCTAAACAAACTAACCTCCCACAACGAGGTAAAGGAAGAACATGTATACTGGCTTGGTCAAACCATAAAACACAAAAGGGAAAGCAAATGGGGACTCTAATACGACTGAATACAAAGAACACAGGGATAAATAAACACTAGAGGGGGCGTCGGGGCGTTTGTCGCGGCAGCGTTTTGCCACCATCTTGGTCCAGAAAAGGTGGCACGTAACTGCTCTGTACGTAATAGGCCAGCGCTATGACCAATCAGAGCAACGAACAATGTGACATATACAGAACGACGAAAACAAGTGAACGGG
>JAQQZY010000009.1:25613447-25625493 GCA_030068375.1 Ostorhinchus rueppellii | reverse complement strand
AAAAAATACAAACACTACCTTAAAAAAAATACAAACACGACCTTAAATAAAAAATACAAACACTACCTTAAAAAAAAATACAAACACTACCTTAAATAAAAAATACAAACACTACCTTAAATAAAAAATACAAACACTACCTTAAAAAAAATACAAACACTACCTTAAATAAAAAATACAAACACTACCTTAAAAAAAATACAAACACGACCTTAAATAAAAAATACAAACACTACCTTAAAAAAAGACAAACACTACCTTAAAAAAAAGACAAACACTACCTTAAAAAAAAGACAAACACTACCTTTAAAAAAAAAGACAAACACTACCTTTAAAAAAAAAAAAAAAGTACAAGCACTATCTGGCGGAGGTCTGCGCTCTCCGAGGGCTTTTCTAGTTTATTCTATTTTACTGGTCCGGCCCACTTATATGATGTTAGGCTGTCCATCTGAATGTGGACTTTAACCAGGGATATTTCAGTTCATACCCTTAAAGACTCCATTAAATCACATGATCCATAGCATTGTTACAGTACACATCATGGGGTGGTTTTAGAGGACAGTGACAAATGATGGTGGTCTTCTAATAAAGGCATCAGATAAGAAACTGCCCATGAGTGATGTGCTGCGTTTTCCACAAAGAAGGCACAAGAAGAGGCTTTGTTGTATACACCGTCCTCATTTTCAACAATTTAATGATACCACAATCCCCAGCATGCCGCTTCCAATCATACTTCATAGCACCTCATGGCTCATGCTTTATTGATTCAGCACTTGGACTTTGATCAGCTTCCGGGCTGCGGAGTAGGTGAGGGAAGGGTTAATGCTCCCCCCCGCCTGGTTCAACACGGTGGATCAAATGGAACAAGTTCATTAGAGACTGGGCTGATGGTTCCACCGCATCCTTCATCCATCCATCAGCTGCTTGTTCTGTCTCGAGGAAATCCAGAGAACTTTGTAGGATCGAGGAGACGAAACAATCAGCCCCCTGTCCGCCTCTGATACAGAATCCATGAAGCCGACCTGTGACCTCAAGGCTGCGGTGTGATTTCATTACACGGGGAGCAGAGACAACAGAGCTGAGGTGAAGCACTGAAACACAATGATTTCATTGTGGAGGCACTTAGAGCAGAAGTGAACACCAGTGGGAAACAAAAAACACATTATGTCCAGCAGGTTGTCAGGGTTTAGAAAGACTGAACGGTAACTGATAAGATCCCCCGGCTCAATAAACACAACGCTTCTGTCAGTTCCTTCTTGAGCCGGACACTGAGCTCCTGTTCATTACAATCTGCTCTGAATAGAATCTGCTTCTCCTGGACTCATTTAGCTTTTTGTCTTTTGGGGATCCAGACATTGCTGATTCTGTAACGGCTCTTTTCAAACATGCCAAGGCTGTTAACACTTCGAAATATCCAAACACAATTTGACATATGGTATATGAGACGGAGTGATGGCGCTGGAAAACAGTAGTGAGCTGGAATAATGCAACCCTGTCTGCCAGATCTTTTATTCATATATGCAAATCCAATTGCATTTTCAATTTAAGCAATGTAATTTGTCATGGACAGATCTGCTAGTTTTTTTTTTTTGTTTGTTTGTTTTTTTTGCAGTTGTACAAGACGCAGGAGGAGGAGGTGAGGATTTTATGTTCAAAAATTGGAGTTTGTGTCCCAGTTCACATAGTTTTGCAGGTTTAGGCAAAATGATTGATTAGACTCAGGAAAATATCATGGTTCAATTTAACCTCCTCACACCCAGGAAAGTACAAGTTTTGGCCTATTAGGTTTTTTTTTTTAATTTAACTATTACTTATATTGGAATTATAATGATGCAACAGCTTTTTCAGATGCATTTTTAAAAGAAAATGTTATGGAATGTCCTTTGCGGTGGACTGTTTTTTTTTTTCTTTTCTTTTTTATACAGCTGTAAAATATGTGTCCATAAATGTGGACAGAAAACCCACAGCTGGTTCTTAGTAAATACCAATAAATATGCTCTGAGTCACTTTTATTATAACTTTGAAAACTTTCTATCTACAACTAAATCTCATTAAATTAAATTGCATTGTTGTGACAAGATGAAATACTTCTACAAGAAAATTAATAGTCACATAAATGAAATATGTAAGACACTGGTAAAAACACGCGAGTTCAAAATATATATAAATACACTCTGCACTAAGGGTTTACATGTATTTTTGTCACACTTATTGTATTAATTACCACTTGCATATGATTATGTTGAGACAAAGGATCAGGCAAACGATTCTATTTTTTATAACAAAATATATGTAGCTGCGATTTAGTTGCATAGAAACAGAATTTGTAGGAGACATGGTCAAGCAATGGTGAGATGAGGGAGTTCTTTTCTCTAAAAGTCTGAATCAGTGATGGAGTTTTAAGTGAATGTTTATTTATCTGCTTTAGTTCATTATAAATATTTCCAATAATATCCTGTTTTTTGCCTTAATCTTTGATTTGTCTTTGAAAATGTGTTTAGAGACCTTTACAATGCATGAACATTCATTTACAGGGTTCTCCCCAGACAATGGAACAACAGCGCTGCATCAGCGTACTGCTAGCTCAATGCCGCTATACTCATTTTCAATGATTTTTAATTTTGCCCCGATAATTTTGCTATAATCTATCGAAATCCATCGGGTTTGGAGGGATGCGCTCCATTTTCCAGCGCCATGTTGTTTTTCCTTTGAAATCTCGTGGAGTTGTGTCTATCAGATTAGATAGATTAGATAGATACTTTATTAATCTCCAAAGAGAAATTCACAGTTCCAGCAGCATGGAAGGTAAAGAAAAACACAAGGGCATGCAAGTTACTATAGGATAAAAGTAAAAAGTAAAAATGAAAACACTAAAAATCACGAGGTTTTAGTGTGAGACACCCTGGGGAGAACCCTGATATATACATGTAGTCAATGAAAATTGTCCAAATATATTATATAGGAAAGTTTTTTGTTTGTTTATTTATTTTTTGAAATCAGAAATAGCTATCCAAAGAAGGAAAGGACGCACTTTAAACACCTAAGAAGATGGATGATGTGATGATCTGACAGTTACTTTTATGTAACAGACACTATTTTATAGGCTGACCTGTGATGATTTAATAAACCTAACATTAAAATGACAAAATGACCTCAGACTTTAGGAGCTGGTCTCAGTGGACTGCTTTAAATAGGTTTTAAATGACAAGGGGGTAGACATACTTAACTGTAGAGGTTTTACCAAATTTATTGGCATATTTTAACAACTCCTTTATATTTGCACTTGCCTTCCATTTTAGATGATTTTCAGTTGCAACCCTGAAAATTAGTTAACTACGCTGGTGCCTTTGTACTCCAGGATTCACTTGTAAAAGAGATATTTAATCAAAATGAATCTGTACTGGTTAAATAAAGGTTGGACAAATAATTATTTTAGAATAATCAGTTTGTTTTGGCAGAAAAGGAATGCAGATGAGCGGGAGAAGGTCAGGTTTGTCGGAGTTATGTCTGAATTTGTGAGGTATTTAGAGAATTTGGCAAATCATCAACCCCAGTGGGGAGAAAGATCAAGTGATGTTAAGGGGGGACAGTGCCAACTGCCAACTGAAGGAATGTAATTTTGTCAAAGACGTCATTAAAATGTCAATGATGAGAGCTCAAACATTCCAACCCTATTTCCAAAACATGTTTATTTGTGGCTGAATTGCACCAAAAATTGCGGGTACATTCTTCTGAATAAAAATTTCAATGCCAAGATGATGTCTCAGGCAGTGTAATTTGTGACTGAATGAAGCGCTGCATTTTTAACTCGTTCTGAGGGAAGTGGAGGAGGTGGATGGGGACGTACATTCAAACATTAAACAGACATGTAAATGCCAACACATTTGTCTAATCGCGTTCATGTCTCGAAGGTGCTTATGATCGCCCGGCAAGTGCCTCAGCCATAATTAAATATACCGAGCACATCTCACTGTTGTTCTCACAGTCCCATTGTATTCACTCACAGATCTGTAGATGAGCAAACCCGTTGGGAGAAGATTTGTTTTCAGAAAGCCAGCCGTCCTCTTCCCTGCGTTATCATCAGGAAAGCGCTCGGCTCTCCCACCCTCTCAACCATCTCTTCCTGACATTATAATTCAGTGCACACTTGACAGCGCTGTTTTCTCCTTGCAGGAAATAGAATTTCTGTACATTTGCTCCCCTTTTTGTTTTCTCATTATCTGTAAAACGTGCTGTGTACATCTCCACCCATTTCCTAACCCTCTACAATTTCATAGAGGAGGCAGAAAATGAAGTCGCACCGCATATCTTCAAAGTGCTCGGGTTCAATTTTCCGTCCTTTCACTTTACAAAATATTTCTAATAATAAATAGATCCAATTCACTGGAAAATAAATCCAGACCATGATGACAAATGAGTGTAGAATAATTCCCTGGATGATAAAAGGAGGGTTTTACTTTACAATGCTGTAAAGGAAGCTGGATTCTTTGCCTTTTTCTTATCCCGTCCTTGCATAATATTGTCCAAGTCTGAAACACTGACAAGGTGTTGGTACTGATTTTGTATTTTTTTGAGAAACACACATTATAGTAAATCGATATGCTAATTGTATTTTTTATTTATTTATTAATTTTTTGGCTAAAACTCTCAATGGGTGCTGAATTTAACCTTTAGCACTAGACCTTAACTTATCGTTTCTAATGTTGTTTGTCTTTCACACTAAATTAGACTTGACATGTCTACTTTTCAACAACCAGCTTGTTTATTCATCGTTGTATATTTCTACAAACCTCAAATATGTTTCAACATTTTAGAACAGGAAAATATTTCTAGATACATGTGTGTCAGTGTTTGTGATTTAACTGTACATGGTGCTTTTTGCATCTTACAGGAACCTAATGAGGCTACAATATTAAATTTGTTCTAAGAAATATAAGGAAACTACAACTGGAATTAATTTAGCAATAAAGGTGGTGTTAATTGTTCTATAATTAGATTTGGGTATTGTACTTTAAGATACCGTGGCTTACTCGAGTACACCCGCGCGTTTATTAATGGTTAACCGAATCATGATCCTTATCCTAAAACATGAAAACCTACTGCAGTCAAGATGCAAATTTTGCTTTTTGGTGGAAACATTCCTTTACTTTCTCTGATGCCCATCTATCACAGCTGATGTCTTTATCGTCCCACAAGGAGGCAACTCATTTTTCAAAGAGAAAACATGGACATGACAATAAGACATCATCAAAAGTGAAATAACCATGAACAAACATATATGATAAAATGATCCACCATAAAATATTTTGATGAAGTGTGAAATTGCAGAAAACTATAGTCCTCAAATACAAAGTGTAAAGGTGCAAAGAAAAGTAAAAGACAATAATAGTTAACCCTGTAATGCCAAACTCATCATAGTTTTTTGATACATTGGTTTTGAAGCCCTCTTCATGATTAGTGTGATATATTTTTTCTTGAAAAACCTGATGTATACAATTAGATACATGCAATACATAAATAATCCACCAGGGGGAGGGATTTGAGGCCTCTCCAGTGACACTACAAGACTGTCATTAATGAGGAAAGAATCAGAACTTTGACAGTTTTGAAAATTAATTAATAATTTGTTAGACATGTTTGTGTTATGTTTTTAGCATTGAGACCTGATGTATCAAATATGATACAAAATTGAAACTCATGGATACATGGAAATTGATATTTGGAATTTTTTTGTTGTTGTTGTTCAGAAGGACCAATAATGACTCCAGTTTCAAAATCTTGGATTTTTCTGCCAATCATTCAATGGTTCAGGCTTTATGGAGTTAAAAAAACAATTTGTAGGCTTTGAAAAGACAGATATAAAAAACTACCTGGATGCACCGTAGTGCTAGTTTAAACCTATTTGATATGTTGAATGCACTTGGACCAAGGAACATCTTTGGAGGGCACTGATATCTCTGCCCAGATTGCATGTGAAGGAATTCATTAAATAGTGGGTGGTCAGAGCTGGCAGAGCTTGACCTAGCTTTCTGCGAGACCTATTTCACGTAAAGTCAGCTAAAGAGAGCTGAGACTTCCAGAATACCAGTTATTCTACTGCCTATGTCTGACAGAGTTTGATTTTGCAGTTATTTTCTGAAGATTTTACATAAAAAGTTAAAAGCAATTCAGTGAAAGTCTTGTAGAATGAAATCATTGTGACTTTTCTGCACTAAAAAAGGTCAGTTTATCTACCAGTGTGTTCTGAGGTGGCTGATTTTGCATTAGGGAAAGGCTAAAAAGTCATTCAAAGGCAATAACACTGAGGTTGTATGTATCCCCACTACAACTTTTTTCTTTGGACATAATTAGTTATTTATCTTTATGTTATATAGAACATAATAAACATCAATCGTAAACAGATAATGGTCATGATCTAGTAGTAATGATAATTTAGGTTACAGTTATGAAATGGGAAGCAGGTTACCAAATTAATTACATTTTTAGAGCAAAACTCCAACTTTTTATTCTTGCCAGTTATTTTCTTGTATAAACACACAGCAGCATTTCTTTCTCTATGTATAATTTTAGGAATCCCTGTTCGCTGAGTGAAGACCGTTCATCTTACTGCTTTCACCTTTTCCTGAGCTGCTGAAAGGCCAGTGGTGGCTGTGAACACCGGTCCTATTGGATTGTACAGATGGACGCTTCAGTAGCACTTACTTACTCACTTAATCGCTGACGTCTTACTTTAGTGTGTATTTTGGCCAAGACTGAACCCAACAGCTTATTGACACTTTGTGTAAACCCTAATTCTTTGTTGGCCCTGAAAACAGAATATTGGCACAAACAAGTGGCTACTGGCAGCTTAAATCCCAAATCTGCTAGTCAGTCCATCAGTATGGATGGAGAAGGGATGAAGGATAGATAGATGAGACAGGAAAGAGGGGGTATGTAAGATCCAAGACTGCTGTGACCTGAGGAACCTCTATTTAGAGCATTAAAGATCCACTATTGATCCCATTACGGCTGGGAGACTTTATAGACAGCTCTGTATTGGAGGCATCCGGAACTGTAAACCTTAATTAATCCGAATCATGACAGAGTTTGTGTATATGTGTGATCGCTGTGGATGATGTTTCCACCTTCGCTCAATCAATGAGCATGATGGAACACCTTCATATCTCATCATAGCCCCTGCTGATCCCTTAAACGGAATGGGATTACATCACAATGGCGAGGTCAGGGGGCATTGTGCTGGAGCACCGGGAGAAAATCGCCTCGAGAGGCATGTGCACCCGACCCCTCATCTCCCTCATTTTTCTCCTTTACTCGAGATAATATCACACACACACACTCGCCTGAGCACAGAAAATCAATACGCCTCAGCTAAGTTCAAAACCAAAGCTACTCATTAAAAAGAGAGGGAGCAAACACGCTGTTCACAGTATTGGTCCAACCCGGGCGAGTTAAGCTGCGGGATTGTTATCACTGTTAAGCAAATAGATCCACAGAGGGAAAGATAGAAAGGAGAGAAATAATAAGATTTACTCCCTGTGCTATTAGCAAACTGTGTCTTCTCGCAGACTGAAGAGGAGGGGGGTGTCGCCCCCTCACAGAGACTCAATACCCACCTCAGCATATGGGGAATTAGCAAACTGTTGATATGAAGGAGCTTTAACGGCAAAGCAGAAGAAAGTAGCGTTCACTGACTGTCCTCTCAACACCTGGTTCACAGTTCAGTATAATAGTGCACTCACAGGGTTTGGTTTTACTCCTGAAGTGTAATAGATTAGAAATTTACTCGGTTAATGTATAACTAATAATGTGACTATTCATCAATATTATTCCTGCTAATTAATGTAACTTATTTTTTGTATTGCCTGCCTAGTAAATGCTTTCAAATGGGTAATGAAGCTGAAAAATCTTAAAGGCATTCATTTAATCTAGGTGGTATTGGCAAACTTTTATTAAAGCTCAAGTGCTTTTTTATTGTCACTGAGCAAGAAATCCATAATTACCTTTCAGAATATTAACTCAAGTGGTTTGAGAGGAAACGACTTCAGAGGAATGTCTTTTCAGACTGGAGAAAATGCCCTTAATGATGTTGATTTTTTTGCTAATCACAAGAGGTTTCAGACAGGTTAGGTGGTGAGTAGATGACTGGCAACTGCAATTAATAATAATAACTGCTGATCAGATTCAACCTCGGTTCTAAATTTGGAAACGTCGTCAGGTCATTGACTTATATTCAGTCTTCTGGACCTATAGATGGAAAACCTGATGTCCCCCTACCCCAAATCCCTAAATCTTACCAAGTGTATTTTTCCTCATTTCTAGTCAAAATATCTCATCACACTTAAAATAAGACATAATCACCTAAAGAGTAACTTTTCAGCGAGCTATAAGGACTTATTTTTAGACAATAGAGCTGGAAAATCTTACTTCAAGAAAGGTTACTAATCATCCTCATCCTAACATCCTAACTTACATCATCCTCATCCTAACTTTCCAAGTAATTATTAAAACATCGCAAAAAATTAATAAAAAGTTGGGTTTTATCCAGAAAAGAATATATTCCAATGTAACACCATTATGAACATGTATTATTAGTTAATTACATTTTTCTATACAGTAAATGTAACATCATCATCATCTGAATCTGACTCACTAGGGTCACAGGGGTAATTGTAATACATTAAAGATATTATAAACACTATTAGATAGATGGAAACCAACCAACCAACCAACCAACCAACCAACCAACCAACCAACCAACCAACCAACCAACCAACCAACCAAACTGTGAAATTGCAGTGTAGCAGCATGACACACATTCAATAACACTATAATATCACAGCAAACATAAAGACAAATGTAACACAAGAGCAAACAATATACACTGTACACTAAATTAGAAGTATCAAAAGATCTGGGTAAAATTATATATAACAACTTTTTCTGCAATACAAAAAACTGACCAATTACATATTTTCCTCGGTTAAAAATACAAAATCCAATATGTTTTTCAGGGTTTTTGCTTCTCAAATAAAATTAGTAATAATTACAGACATTTCTGTCCAAAGGAACATAAAAGCACACGGAGTCCAAGATGATCTGAAATGATAATAATGCTGTTATGTGATTCAGAATGATGTGCGGTTGACAGATGTAATTGCGGTCATTATTTTTCTATCAAGATAATAAGGAAATGTTAAATGGAGCATAGCATTAGTCAACACATTAGTTCAGGAAGAGCTGATTGTATTGGGTGATGGGTATCAGATGTTTGCAGGCTTCTTGATTGGCTGCTGATCACTTGTAGGTATTTAGTGGGAACATTTTAACTGTATCATCTGGCTCATAATGTTGCTGTTTGCTGTCAAACATCCCTCCACCTCAAAATCCAACTCCTCTGACATGTTTGGTCTTGTTGTAGACGTAATTACGATGTTATGTTCATAAAGGGCACGTGCTAATTATGAAGGAATAGATTTCATAATAATCACTGTCATTATTCAGATTCAGTTACACAAAAGCCTAAAGACCCAGAACTATTTCAACAATGACTTCCAAATGATTTTTTTCTCTACATTTTACCTTTCCTAAGCAATTTATCACCAATTATTTTAAGAATATGCTCTACATTTTTCAGTGAAAATCAGGTATTTTCTTACATTTAATTTGCTTATACATGTAGATGATCATAAAAACTCAGGGTAACACCAAAACATTAAAATAACATTAAGCTCAGCGTCAACCCCTGCTATTTATCAAACTACATGGATTTTATTGGTGAATTAATGTTGCAGAAAATGACGATCTTTCCCCATTCAGTACAGACGCTCAACGTCCAAATTGGCCATATCTGATGTCCCTGAAAAGCTGCGAAACTGCATTTCACCAAAAGTATTTACATGTGTTGATAGTTTTATTAGTTAAAACATTATTAAACAGTATAGATCAGTGATAGGTGGGTAGATATTCAACAGATAGTGGCTGTTTCAGTCTCTGAGGCTTCATTACAATCATATAAAATCACAAAGGTCTGCAATATCTTACCAATAGTTAAGCAAACAGTTTAAATACAGTTTAGTTTGTTGTCAGCATATATAACACAAACAGATATGCAAATCCACAAACACCGTAGGAACACTGACAAAAGAATACAAAGAAACAACTAATAGAAATTCATATATGCACTAATGGTAGCACCAGTTATTGTTCGAAGACTAATTGGCTTTTTACACATAGTGTTTATTCTGTTGTTTCCAGAGCTACCCACAAATTACCTCCACTAACATTTGTTTTACAATCGTGGCCATTTTATAACTTTGTCTAACTTGTTTTGCAGACATGCAAATTGAACTTAATTCAGAGTCACTAGCTCTAATTAAAAAAGGGCTTTTGTTTGACTAAATTCATGTGCTTGCAGAACTCAGGATGCAAACTCTGGTCTCTAGTGGCCAAGTCCTGCTCTGCTTCATGAATGCCTAGGAAGAAATCCCTTCTTAACATAATAAAGAAAATCAACAGTTCTGTTATATATTATGTAGCATGAAAACACAATCCAATATCCAAAAATGTCATTTTAACTGCAGTATAGTTATGTGGAAGATTGAGTAATTTAATGGAGGGTATTGTCTAGTAAAACTGTGGATAACCTGATCAACAGTACATGATTCTGCATTAGATGAAAAAAACAAAAAAAAAAACTGAGGCAAAATTCCATTGGAACATTTGGAATTAGTTTCAGACTAGTGGTTAAGACTCATTTTCCCATGACAGCTTTCTTATCGTGGCTCAGTGTCTGACGCTTTTAGAGTTTCAGGCAATGGCAGATGGCGAACAGAGTGAAAGACTGATTACATCAACCATTTTTAGCCTTGTGTAAACTTTTTTTTGGCTTTCAGTAATCCCAACACACCAGAGAAAGCAAGCGAGAGAGGCAAAGCCGAGGGGCAGGGTTCATGGGAAATGCTTTTTTTAGTTTAATTTGCAAGAACGTTTCCACTGACAGTATTTGTGTCTGAATCACACCAGTTTTATTTATTCATTATGATATTTGCTTTTAAATATTTATCTGTGTGAAAAATTCAGTACCTATTCAGTTTCTCTGGGCTATGCTACCAGTTCCTGGAAGATACTTTGTTCAATATAAATTTTATAAAATTCATTAAAGTATTTCAACATTAAAAATTCAAATATGAGCAATACATATCATTAGCAAATTAAGAATAAGGAGCTCTTATGTTCTACTAAAGACAACAATGTATTGGCTTGTACGGATATGAACTGAATTTATTTACATTGGTGAGTCTGGAATTTGATGTGACCACTAGAGGGAGTAATGAGTTGATCAGTGGACACAACTCTAAATAAAATAATAGAATTTGATGCTGAAATGACAGTATTTCTTCTACACAGGTGAGTTTGATTTGAGTTTATGAAAGTATATATTTTGTGTAAGTAAGTATTTTGTGATGTTCTTATCTTTGCGAAGTTGACATTTATTGATGCATGGTTCAGACTAAACTATGACATTGTTTGGATGATTCTAAGACATGCATAGTGTTGTTTCATTTTTGGTTTTGGTAGTCGTAAACAGACTTCCCCTGCTGGTGAGAGTTTGGGTAATCAGTACTGCCTATGACCCCTTTACCTGTTTGTCAGTCTGTAAGTCATTCAGTCAATCACTCAAGTATCTTTTTGACATTTGTTATTAATTTCCTTGCATTTCTTAATGTGTGTCATCAGGCCTGGAATTTCGTCATTTTAGGGGCAAGGCCATTTGGCCTTTTGGGTCGTCATTTTTTTAAGGGCACAAAGGCCAAAGGTCAGGGCACCAAGGCCATAAATAAAAACAAGGTCAACAGACCTAAGTCACGTGCAGACGATGCATTTCCAACTTTGACAATATATATATATGAAGCAACACTGAACAATAAGCATTCAATGGACATCAAATTACAATTAAACATTTTTTTTTAATTAAAACTACACATCAGAGAATTCTGAGTCACTACAAGAAGGGGATGATTGATCAGGGAGATCCATGTCCTTGTCC
>JAQQZY010000009.1:25505809-25519473 GCA_030068375.1 Ostorhinchus rueppellii | reverse complement strand
GAAGGATCGGAACTATTTACTGAGTTAAATCCAGTGAATGTCTCCTGGAATCAAAACCAAAGGTGGTGCAGTCAAATATTACATGTGTGACTTTTTTTTTTTTTTTGGCCAGACGGTGTGACATCCTCCACGTACTGTTGTGCATCTACTTGATTAAATGTGTTTTGATGGCTTTTTTGCTATAATTTGAAAGGCTGGATGTGATCAGGTTTTTGGTGTGGAAATCCTGTCAGCTCATCCACAATAGAATTCAGTAAGTGTCTATTTGTTGTACAGTGTGGATGTCTTAGTTCTTACAGTAAAAATTCTGTATTTAGAGGCAATTCTCCCCTTATTTGTAGGAACACTATCAAATGTAAGAATATAAATGATAGATGTTGGTAAAGAAGCCTTCACACACTAAATTATGGTGACTGTGTTATAGCATTCAGTTTATGGATGGATGGATGGATGGTTTTCTCATCAGTATAATGGCTCATATGGACAAATAATTCTGGCTAATTTAGATTCTTGGGATCATTTATATGAAATTTTTTTTTGTGCTAAATATTTACCAATCCACTCCCTGATGAAGATGGTAATAACTGAGCATCACATTTCATTCCTTCATTCCTTCATTCCTTCATTCATTCATTCATTCATTTGTTTTGTGCAGCAGAAAAAAAAACTAACATCTTTTGTGTACAAGGAATCAATATCAGAGCAAATACATTAATAAATAAAGCTGATCAAGACAAAATAGCAATTTCCATGTACATTAGCAACAATAAGACACATTCAATATGTACTGCTCAAAAAGGAGTGGGAGGAAGAAAACTTATTAAATCCCACCCCCATCTCACATTTATACAACATACATTGCTTTTATTTCCTTAATGATATGATAACATTTGTTTAGAGTCCTAATAATGTAAATAACCGATAGAAAGCAGATTAGTAAAACTGATGTATATCTAAATGCTTGTCTGCATAACATGTACAATATATTTTAACAACAATCGCAGACCAACAATGGTAACGGGAGTGACACATACCCACATGGTAAACAACAATAAGCACATATCAACAAAAGTAAGAAAGACCTAAGGATGGAATGACCCAGCAATTAATGGAAGAAGCATAATAGGAGAGCGTTAATTCTCAAGTCATGTTCACAAATAAACAACCGATGTGGTTTTTCAGGTTGGATGGTTTGTTGGGATTTACCTGCTGTGCCCAAACATCACGTAAAACAAGGGAAAATACTTGGATTTATACTAAATATCCTGAACTAAAACAGGGCCTTAACAAGAGGCAGTATACTGGGCTGACCTTAGGCCTTCATAATTTTCACAAGATGTGTTCATGAATTAATTAGTAATCATTGCAAATTACCATTACAATGCAACTGACACACTGTGAACTGGGGTGCTTGGACTCCTGTGAAGAACTGAGTCCCCTGGGCAGTTTTGGGGCTCTTGCCTGTTTGGTAAATCCGCCTGGCAAAAGCCTTCACATTAACACAGCATCGGAAGCCTTGGCACCGTGTTCAATACTGCTTACTGTTCATTTAGATGTGTTTTTTTTCCTCCTATTAATTTCCCATTCCATCTTCTAAGAAAACATAATTAACTTCTTCCATACTTGTACAATATCATAATCATCAGTACGTATTTATGCTGTGCTGAGCTAAAAAAAAAAAAAAAAAGATAGTATTTGAAACTCTAGTCAAGATCCCATTTTGTCCAAGCACTTGCAATGTGAAAGCTAGATGCTAATTACAAGGAAGATACATTTAGTATCTAACAGCATCTGCAGTTAGACGATATGCCTTTGTGTACATATGACATTTCTCTTTAGTGATGGAAAAGAAAGTGTTAAGGTTTTCAGAGGAAATTCAAGAGAAAACCAGGAAGCAGAAAATGAGAACAGTAATTGGATTTGCAATAAGGAGCTCTGTTACATAACAGCAAAACATCACTGTTTCGCCAGCATTGAATGATTCTGCTGCACGTTTACGGTTGGGAGCTGCAGGCGTTCATAGACTGTGAGTTTCATAGTTAAGTAGTGGTTTAAAGCAATAAGCAGTTACTACCATAATTATCTGCAAGCAAATTTATTTAAATATTGTAATCTTGTTGCTTGCAGTGTGTACAGCAGTACGACAGGGTTTCAGAAGTGGGATGCAGATTAGAGTACTCAAACAGGGCTGCTGCACAGCTCCTTGTTTTTGGCAGGCCTGCTGGAGTGGCTGCTCGGCTTTTGTAGCCACGCTGTCAGCATCAGTAAAAATATGAGGTAACGTTTTCATTTTGAGCTTCAGAGCACTGGATACTGTATTATCGTGGGGTCATTGAATTCATTTCAGTGCAAAAACACGTATTTAGACTTTTTGGTAAATATGTCGGGACTGCAAGGTGGTGTTTGGAACTCAGGACATTTTTTTTTTTTTAATTAAAGTGTCCTGGATTGATCTGTATGGATGGTCAGCACTGGGAATCTGAGTGAACAAACTCTTTGTTGATCATTAGGGTGCACAGAGAAGAGACAGCGCCTGCCTGATACAGCCAATGTGATTATGATTTGCAAGATTAACAATTTTAATCATGTGCTTTGTGTCTGTAGGAACACTAGACAAGAAAATAAATACTTTAAATAAATACTTTGTTACAAAAGTCATATGGCACATAGGGCTGAACGATTTCAAGAAGAGAGTTGTATTGCGATTTACAGTATCTGGCAAATATTACGATTTCGATTTCAACCACGATTTATTTATTTATTTATTTATTTTTACAAAGTTTCAGTGCAAATTAATTCAAACAATGAATTCAATAATACTAATGCAAGAATGAAAACTTAAGTCAATGGATTTCAAATGCAGGACTGTTTATTAGCATTTGGTGCCTGAGGAACAACAGTCATAACTAAAAAACATAAAAATAAAAAGAGAGCCTCTTTCTTAAGTAAACTGCTTATTTTATGTTTCCCCATCTACAAAATATCAGGTATTAAAAATGTTGATCAATGGCTCAGCAGCACAGAAATAATTGTAAGAAAGAAAAACCGAGAAAAACAGCGGCTTTGATGATCCGAAAATCGTGTTGTCTGAAATCGCGATTTTCGGTCCAAAACGATAGATCGTTCAGCTCTAGGCACATACATATACTACTGAACTGAACGGTGGTCCTTTATGGGCCTACTGCACCTGCTGTTAGGTCCATAAGGTTCCATCATCCATTTCAATTGTTGATAATGTATAGAAAAGCAGAACACCACTGCAGATCTGCATTTTCAGTGATGTGAAAACATTTGAAGCAGGTGAAGAAACAAACAGGTTACATTTTGGATTTTTCTTGGTCATAAAAGATCATTTTAGGAATAATGCCCATATGTAAATGTAGCCTTTTTAATTTTATTTTATTTTTAATTTTTTTTTTTTTTAGGATTTTCAGAAAGAAAAACCATTGATTAAACAAACTTATCTGATGTGTCACCCTATATTAGCTTATTTACTTTATTTATTTGAGTTAATAGTCAAAAGGCTGTATTAAAGGATGTGAAAATAATACTTCTATTAATGTTGGAGAGCGAGAATAGCACTTATTGTTAATATTGTATGTGTGTGAGGGAATTTTTATGTTTCTACACTTTTTGGGAGGTTTTCAGAGCATCTGAGTCTAAATTATGCTTTTGGTTCACCTGCAACTACAGACATGCAAGTTAACTACAGATAATCTCTATTTATCAACTGCTTAATGGCCTGAAACTAAATAAGAAACTCATACCCTAGTATATCTTTTAACCTGTAAAGCCCCAACTATCCATCACCAACCAAAATCATCTACTGATCTTAACTGTTTAGTGCCTATGGATCCACTAATCCTATCAATACATGTAAATAATTGGTGTTAAATACAGTTTGTCATCTTTTCATGGTCATCAGATATGACCCATTTGGACGTAGTTACCATGGAAACACTGTCATCTTCTACAACATTGATTTACCAGTAAAATCCATGGATTTGGATCAATGACATTGGATGGAAATGCTTACTTTATGTTCAGTTAATGATATATTTGACTGAAAAAGTCACATTTTCTGCAGTTTTCAATATAATAACCCTGAACTTTAATCTGAGCTTTCATGAACATCTACACGATCTGTGAATTAAACACAGTAAAATACCTGATTCATGCTGATGAAATGCAAAATATAGAGGATAGAATATTGTAATAAACGGTGATAAATTCCTTAAGAAAGGTTAGATGTAGAGATTTTGTTTGGGAACTGAGACAAAAGTATTGCTGGATCTTTATGGGTTCAAAGAGGGGCCTTTCATATCGAGTCAATCAATGGTCAATAAGATCTGAAAATATCTATGTATACCAGCCAAAGAAATGATGGACAATCTGTTCTTATAATAGGCTCACATTTTCAGTCTCACTGCAGTGCGAGTGTGTTCTTTTGTAATTGATGTGTAGAGGCTGTGTGGGTAAGGCTGAGTGCTGCTGTCAACCACGGAGGTGCAGCAGCAACACCCGAAGCTGGATTAATGACTCGCCATGGTGTCGCCGTCAGGTTCCCGCCTAGACGGGTGCCCCCTGAGACAAGTACAGCCATAATCTGAAATTTGGAAGCAGAAACAGGCATTGCTGACTCATAGCTCCCACCATCCCCTCTGCCCTAATACTTTCACACCTCCTCTACCACAGTTCTCCAAACACATTTAAATGGACACATGTTTAAGCTGCAAAAATCTACTAGATCTACTATGTACCAGACCAGAGAGAGAAAGTAAGGATTGCAAACACTAGAAATTCTCCAGCCCCTGTGAAGTTTATCCCATAGGTCTAAACCTCTACACAGGTGGAATTAGAGGATTTTCATGGTTGTAACACTGAGGATGTCTTCATTATTGCTATCAAAGATGACAACAGAATAATAATTTCTCCTGAATGTTTGAGCAGATGTCGTGTCGGTTGTTCAAGTCACACAAAATATTAGCACATTTCCACTAGAGAAATGTACATAACTGCATATCATATACGATAAACTCGAGCATATCGACTTTTATATGAAGCCTCATCGGTGTGCATTTGCTGTTACAAGCTGTTTTCTTTGGCATTCCAACAGAATAAGAACAAAAAAAAAAAAAAAAAAAAGATTGATTTTTAAGGAGTAAATATGAAATGTTTTAGAGAAGGAAACCCTGGGGCAAATCCATTTTTTGTTTGCTGTTTAATCCATTTTTTAAGCTAGGTGCAATGAAATCGAACTGCTTCAACATATTCCGTCCATGTCTCTCCCAGGTCACAAAAAGAGTCGATTGGTGAGTTAGATCAGTCACACACGGGCAGACAGTGGTAAATATTGTTACAATATAGCAATGGATGCTACAAAGCAATAATAATAATAAAAAAAGCTTTAGCCAAAATGCATACGTACGTCTATACCAACACAGTGTGAGACCGTTTAACTGGTCGCACAGATCTCTGCTAATGTTAGACCTTCGGTGTATATTGTGCTACTATTGGTCTATAATTGAATGTGAGATATCTGCAGGGAAAGCAGGATCTGATCCCAGAGGACTTGTCTTTTAACTTCTTCTTTTGAGCAGTTACAGGAGTGTTGTACCATCCCGCTGTAATGAGCCCGTTTCTGCTTGGTCATTGCCGAGAGCCATCATTAGATCTGTTACCCATGGTGCAATGTTCCTGACTGTGTGAACTGGCAGTCTAACTGAGCTACATACAGTGGATCAGAGGTTACTGAGGCTCTAAAGCGCTGACTCATGAGGGTAGAAGAGAGGTGGTAGGGTGGTGGGGATTGTTAGGAAGGAAATTCAAGAAAAATGTTCAGTTCACATATTGAGAGAGCGGATCCAGAGCAGCTAGACTAACCTTTAGTCCAAAACCAAGGGTAGGTTTGGAAGCTGATGAATGGCAGCTCGGTACACAACAGAATGTTTATTCTTGCCTCACTTCACTCTTGGCAACATGTCAAATGACTGCATCTAAATGCTATAGTGTTTCATTATGATTCAGATTGGAACATGCTTGCTGTATTAAATCCTACAGCTAATCTTAAACCGGCCTCGCTCGACACTGCACATGCTGTGAACATTCTGATCCCACCCAAGCTGAGAAAACTTTACAGACATACAAAGCAGTGCTCTGAGGGTCCTTATAGCACATTCCTTTCGCTGCTCATTATGTGCTTGCTGGGAAAAACTCATCAGATTCAGTTGAGTGTTAAGACTATTAGTCCTCCTGACAGTGTGTCTTAGTCACGGGACAGTGGATTCTGCTACTAAAGCAATATGGCAGAGCTCTGCTCATAGTCATGTCTACAGTCCATTCGAGGTCTGGGCATTAGTATGCCTGACAGAGTAGCAGTCTTTTTAATTAGTAAAGCTCTGCTTAAAGACTTAAAACTCATTTGTGCCAATTTGAGTGAGATCAAATACAACACTAGGGCGTTGTCATTCTTTTTTTTTTTTTTTCCTTAGCACATTTTGCAACGTTCTCTGCAGAGAGAGACATGCAGGTTTGAGTCACATCACTGCACAAAGCATAACAAATGGGGTGTGGCCAAGCATCCACTCAACACATGTGAAGATTAGTTCCCCTGATTAGTAGTGTAGACGGAGGAGAATCTACGATATTTGGAAATGAGAAGGTGTATTAGATTCTGTGAATGTAATATAGAGGTTAGCTTTTCAAGCCTTTCAACTAAAAATGCAATTCAAATAAAGGCTAATACTGGCTATTTGTATCATTTACACTTGACACTGACTTATTTCACGTTATAAGAAATACCTCCCATATCTACAGTCCCCTCTGGTAATGTATTATCATAAAAATGTAAGGTGACAAGCACTCGGAGGTCTTGAAATGCAATACTATTGCTACTACAACTATTCCTTCAAAAATAATAGAAGTAAGTAGTATAGTACAAAACATTAACTTGACAAACAGTAAAATAAAATGTTATTAAAGTTTACCATAAATGGTGCTTTTTAAATGATAGGAAAAATAAATAAATAAAACATCTGTTTTTATGACCTTTTCCCTGTGGATATGTTTAAGCAAAGTCACAATCAGTGATGCAGTGAAGCATTTGTCAAAACTGGACAGAAATGTTCACAATAGGAAACAATATTAGCATTAATTTTATGTTTCCTGTAAGACATTGGGCCAGAGCTCACGAAACACACCTTACATTGTTTTATTCACTTGTGCTGCTATGCAGTCTTAAAAACAGTCATTATGGGTAATTCTACTGAAGACTAGTGCAAAAAACATCACTCTGCAGTGTCTCTGAGCATTAAGCTTAACATTAGCTTCTACTCTTGTCAGGTTCTTTACACTCACTTTGTGCAGAAGAGTAGCAGTAATTGCTTTGTACAGAATGATGCTAGTGCTGTGTTCTGTTTTCTGGCTGTTGTATAGAGGACAGGTAGCGTAAATGCTGTGGTCAGTGAATTTATCAAAGCTGCAAACTTAAAGTTCAGCCCATACCATGAGGCAGTTAATAACACAGCTCCCATTGAGTCATCAAGACCCACAAAGGCCACCACGCTCATTATTAACCAAGTTGCGGTATATTGTCAAGGGACACATCAAACAGTGTGTATGAGTCACACTCAAGCTCGAAGATGTTCAGACACAGTTTAACACAAAGGAAGCTCAAACCCCAGAACCCGGGACTGCCGCTTTCTTACCTCCTAATCAAAAAGACTTTAAGCATTCAAAGGTATTCTGTCGGCATGTTTCCTTTTTATGTCAGAGAATCTTACCAAAGGGCCTCCTCGCAGGGTTACTGAGGCTGTTTAAGCAGATAACAGCAGCTTTTTTGCCTTAGGACTGAAGCTGGACCTTATGGACCTTCTATCTGCCTGATGCATAATACACGGTACAAAGTCGCAGTGACGTTTTAACACAAGATAGAGCTCTTATTATGGTGAGTCATTACCATATCTAAAATGTTATCCTGCCAAGTTTGCTGCTTCATTGCGTGTTGAATAATACATCACCCAATTTCTGTCTTGAATGCTGCCTTCGCTGCATCACTGTGGTGATGTAGTCGCACTAAACACGAGTTTATTGACAGTTCATCCCCCGATATTTAACTCGATGGTATGTGATGTGAGGGTGGATGACTTTCAGTCAGTCTGAAAATATTTTGCAGACAAAAAAACTTTGCAAAGAAGATTAGTCTTCAAATGTGATTTTAATTTCACTGCGTGTTTTCTTAAAATGTACTTAGCTAAGATCTGCAGTTGTCAAGTTTCAACAAGATTAATGTACTGAGCAACTGGTTCACACAATGTTGGTTTAGATATTTTCAGCGTTGGTGAAGCTCAGTCTTCGAAAATGTAACCGTGATGATCTTGTCACGGTGCTAGAGCTTGGAAAACCTTTGTGTATAATTCAACTGTAGATCCAGTTTACAACAGAGAATCATTTATGTAGGTATAATACGTGTTCATACATGTACAGCTGAGCACACGTTAGCACATCGAGATGAACCATGTGTTGGAGTCTGAAGGTTCAGAATGGGCAGAAAAATGGAGCTTGAGTGGGAAATGTTAATCAAACTATCAACAAAATCCATATTCAGAAAGTTCCAATTGTACCTTATATAAGAGAATCTTAACCGTGTGTCTAGATTTTCAACCATTAAATTAAATAAAGATCAATGACACAAGTAATAAATAAGTTAATGCTTGCAATTCTTATGATTGCTTGAGGTAACAGTTAATGTACTTGATAAGCAAACATACAAACATAGCAAACATTTAACCCTTTGCATCACATGTGTCAAATTCGAGGCCTGTGGGCCAAATGTGGCCCACCACGTCATTTTATGTGGCCTGCGAGGGCTTAAAAGGTCTGATTCTCTACCAAGTTAATGTCAACTTTTTTTTTCTTATTCACTTGGATAGTTTGATCGTTGATTGCTGGAGTAATGTGAGTTGCATAACCTGATAAATTAAGGATTTATGTTGTAATAACAGAGCAACAAGCAAATGTATATATATTTTTTTACATTTATGTAAACATATATGTAATATTTGTAGGTTGAATAAGTAAAAAATTCAGTGTTATTTAACATTAATGAGTTGTTGCATTGATTTTACATTACATTTATTTGTATTTAGCAATATTTATACTGTTTTATAGTTACATCTGGCCCTTTGAGTTCAACCATTATACTGATGTGGCCCCCCAGTAAAAATGAGTTCGACACTCCTGCTTTACATGATGACCCAGTGTCTTCCAGGTAAATTTCCATGAAGAATAAAGAGAAATAGCTGATAACATTATCACTAATGCATAGACCGATAAGGAGACCCAACTAGCCCTAGGCTTGTCCATTAAAAAAATAACAAAACCATTTTAGATGAAAAATAACAGTGGTATCAAATAGGGCTGGGTATCATGGGTAATTTCCATAATCGATTTGATTTCGATTCATAAGGTTCTGAATCGATTACTCGCAATTTGATTTGATTCAGTATTAATTGATTGATTCAGGTTAATTTTGTTTTACCAAAGTACAATTTTGAGCTGTAACCTAATTATTTGACTACTGCAGTCATGGAACACATCAATACTGTGGGTCAGAGACTTGTGGCCTGGCTCTTAAAGATCAATTTCATCGACTAATAATTGATTACGCAAATTTTAAACAAAACTGATCCAAGATCGATTAAATTGATTTTTTTTTTACCCAGCCCTAGTATCAAAAGAGTTTGATGAACTGAAATTCAATAGGCTATATTGTTCCTTTGCAATAGACTTTTGTAGGACGATAGCTCTGCTTTTCTACCATCATGGAGGGTTTCTATACTATTTACAACTCTAAATCTATTTCCATTTATAGGAAGCAAAAGGTTTGGATTGAAGGCTACATTAGTAAAAAACAAAACACCACATTCATCTTTTCATCATTCTAATATTCTAATTCTTCTACTGTTTATTACCTCAGCCTGTACTGGAGGTGTTTAACTGGGTTTATGTTTCTTTTTTTGACATTTGATAAATCTATTGAAACATGGCTGTAGATGAGAAGGGTTCCATAATGTAACAAAAGTTTATGAACAACAGCTACAGTGCAGTTCCATTATGATATCAAAAGATGTTAGAAGGGCTGATGTTTTCTTTAAAAGTAGAAATACATTCCTATGGAATCAGTTCCTTTCCTGCCTAGAAAGCACAGTGAGAGTGGAGGGGATCAGTCTTTTTTCCTGAAAGGGCTAATGTTGACGCAAGCTCTGCCAGAATGACAAACTAATTCATTTGCTTTATGCTGGAGGTATGGTCCGACTTAACGGCCGCTTGCTTAATTCCACATTGTTACAAGAAATACAAAAAAACAATCAGAAAGCGGGAATGTTTTTCAATCAGCTCACCCTCTTCTAAAGCCATAACGCTTGATGACTTTTCTCATGAGTTAAGCCATTAACTGAGGCTCTAAATGGATGAGTTAATCTGGGTATGGAGATGGAGATGGAGACTGGAGTCTGGGCTGTGGCGGAGGCGGCGATGGTGGTGGGGTGTATTTTAAGTTCGAAAGTTCTCTCCGGTGAAGTCGCTAATGGAGACGTCCTGCTGAGAGATGCTCCGAGCCTTTCACAGGCAGAGGAGATGGTGTGAGGGTTCACGAACAGACACTGCAAACCCAAATGGCCTATTGTGAACATGAGGCGTAAAACTGGACTCGGTATATGAGATAACCTGAGGGCCTGCGGGGGTCATGATGAGAGAGGCTCCTGAAATGACTGAGAGAAGAGACGGGGAAGGAAATTGAAAGCCGGCAGTCGGAAGAAGGCTGCGAAGAGGGGAAGTGTGACATTTGCAGAGTTTGAGAGGAATTTGGGCAAAAACAAAACAGAGAAGTAAAGAGTCACAGGAGGGGGAAACAGCAGCGAATGAAATAGCAGAGTGCAGTAGAGTGAGAGCAGCAATGACATTAAATCTGTGGCTGAAAACAGATGATTTCCCATTTAACACTCCATTGAGTTCTCCGTTATCCTGGGTCCTGCCTGGCACTGTGACGGCGCCACTGCTTTCCTTCTGTTTCACAATAACACCCCCTCAAATCAACACACACACACACACACACACACACACACACACACACACACACACCATCCTCTGCCCACACCTCCCATTGTTCACCTACTGTACTGCTTCATATCCACACCGCAGAGGTTTCCAGGACAATATTAGACAGCCTGCAGGATACTGGGTACAGGGTGGAAATTCAGTTTGGAGGTGGAGGTGGAGGGTGTGCAAATAACAACAATCTACCACCCACACCTTTTTCTGTAGCTCCGGTAATGGACGACAATGGAGTCAGTGGGAGGCATTGTCAACAGATGATGTTTTTTCCCTGGGAGGGTGGGGGGCATTAAGGCGGCAAAGGGTGAGTCTCACATTTACACAGGCGGTTCCAGGCAGGAATGTTGTCTCTTTATTCTGTCTTGCTATTCTGTATAGATGATACAAACACAGACCTAGTGAGGCATTGTTGTTCCGCCTTAAAACCAGAGGTAGAGGTAAATTGGTGTGTAAAAGGGCATGCTGGCATTGAAGGAAAGTGGTGTGATGTTTTGGTGATGCATTATGTGAGTGACCACCCATCACGGGATGTAAAAATCAGTACAACCAACAGTTTATACTTAACAAGTCTGCCGCTACCTACATTTTGGGGTCTGTGAGATTCAGGTAGATTTTTTTGGCATGAAATATCCGTTCGTCTATTACCACAGAGCCAATCAGCACCCTCGTTATATCATGTCTAGACTGGTAACCTATTACATCCTGAAAAGTACCAAGGCAATCAGGCAGCAAATAGGTTGGCTAGGAAGGCGGTGAGGATTCAGCTTAGTTGGTGACATTTCAGACTCCAAGGTTCAGATTTGATTCCTGGGTGAAGGAGCCTTTTTTTCCCTGCAGATTTTCCATTGGTGGCACACCTCCAATGGTGCCAGGAGGTAAAATCTGACACTGACAGAAATCAGTCACCAGGACAACGTAGAATTCAGACCACAGAACTCAATGCACAACTGACAGAACTGAGAAGTCACACGACACACTGCCGGATCTACCGTGTAGCTCCACCCACCTTCTCCAATATTCCTGTCTGCACAGAGTAAAGAAGACCATAAAACAACATATAGAGTATTTACAACACTAATTCATATTCTATACTCTATATACTATTACTAGTTTCTCATTTCTTCCATCAATTGCCCATTACTACTACTGTTGTAGTAAAATGCAAGGAAGAGTGCACTGAAGTATATGTCATATATCACCACAGTACAGCGGCAACACAATGACTAAAACTGCTAATGAGTTCATTTAGCAGTATCTATGACTGGCTCTAGTGGAAATGCGAACATTTGATTGGTCTGTGTCAATATACAGACTGATATCTTGTGCCACAGTACTGTGGCAGTAGCCACTGCCATAAACCTGTATAGTTCACTGTTTGTCAAGATGATTTCTTTGTTTTAGTGGCACATGAGAAGCTGCTCCATCATTGTGGTTCTGGGATGCATACATGGTCCAGGACTAAACTCTCTGTCTGACTGCATGGAAAAGTAACCTACAGCAATTTTTGCAAAGTTTCCAACTGAGAAGCTATTTTCAAAAGCAGAGTTCATATAAAGCTGAAGATGAACCTGTGAACATCTCAGGTACCAAAGTCTTCACTGCCTGTGGTCACTGAACAGTGTTCCACATCAGTTCAGCCTCTTCATCCTCCCTTAAGTCCACCCATGTATGCATGTATGAATCCAGATGAACACACTGTAATACACTTAGTTTTCTGTGTTGCCAGAGAGATGAAGAATTATGTGATTACTCACAGCTGCATGTAAACCAGTAGCCACCTGAAGACCATGATGAAAATATTTATTTTATAACTACAGCATTGGCTGGTAAAATAGCAGATGGCAATTCATTTACTTGAAATGCACATCCGTAATTTTGATGTCAGTGTGGTGTCAGTATTTTCTGAAAAGATGAGATCTGTAGAAAACAGTATTTGTAAGAGCCTTATATAAAGTGCCGCTACTGACACTTTAGCATAAATGAATGTTTTCAGGAGGCAGGCACAGATGTTGAAAGGGCTTACAATCAGCTAACAGGTTTTGCATATTTTTTGCATCTCACCAATACCATATCACCAACTATACTCAAGATTCCTTGTGTGAAAGTCAGTTGTTTGTTCTACCATCTGTGTTTTGGAATCGCATTTTAGTATGTCCATCATAAACGAAAGGAAAATATAAACGAAGGAACATATAAGTATGTAAATAAAATGCGCGTGTTTCCATTTTTTATATGTGACAGTGTTGATTTTTCCCCCCCTACTGTTTTTCATCAGTAGAGTTAAGGTTGTGTATACAGTGACTGCATTGGTTAAAAAAAAACCCAAAAAACATTGAGGACGTACACGGTTATCAATTTGTTCATGAAGATTTTTTTGAATGTATGAAACACTCATAAATTATTTGCTTGTCTGAATAACATGAATGGGAGCCCTGAAAATATATTTGCAATAAAACATGTAGTAGTGTTTAAATATTATTTATTACCTCCACCAAGGAGGTTATGTTTTACTGTGCGTTTGTTTGTTACCATCCGACTTTGTTTGTTAGCAA
>JAQQZY010000009.1:25488703-25500788 GCA_030068375.1 Ostorhinchus rueppellii | reverse complement strand
GGGATAGGCTCCATGCGACCCCCGTGACCCTAGTGAGGATAAAGCGGGTATAGAAGATGAATGAATGAACAAGATATGCAGTCCGCTGAGCCATTTCACACTAAACTACGGTAGATTTTACTTTACGCGCTTCACAACAAACAGTGACTTTCTTGACTTGTTCATCTTCTTCTATACCCGCTTTATCCTCACTCGGGTCACGGGGGTCACATGGAGCCTATCCCAGCTGCTTTACATCAGCATCATATGTGTAAAAAGGTTAAAGGTGGCATAGTGGATTGGATGGAACTTTGGCTCTGTTGAAAAGATACAGCAAAAGATACATTGTAGATGGCTGGAATCTGATTTTTGACAGCACTTTCTAAATGCAAGATAGATTCATCTGCTGCGTGAGCATTAAAGGCAAAATGCAGTGACAGTCAATGTGCAATCAAATCAGTGACTAGTGAATCCAAGTGAATCAGGGCCAGCGAAGTCAAAAGATGACTTCTCACCATTTCTTTATAATTAATGATGAGGACGGTGTTACAAATAATACATTTTAATATTTAAATGAATACATTACCCTAATGCTTTCAGCTTGTCTGACTTCAGACATCATCTACTACAGCTTTTTGTTGTTATTCTGATCCCTGATGGCAGACATTGGATGGATTGCATTTGGCATTACACATTTTAAATGTGGGATACCTGAGAGGAAACTTGTTTTTCACAGTTGTTTTGAGACTCCTTTACTTTAACTGAGGGTTGAACGATCGTGCTTGTTGTATACACTATAATAACGCTGTAAAACCCTTTGAGGTAAAGTTTTGAGTGGGATATTGGGATATCTCCATATCTGTGTGCTCTGTGCCTCACTCTAGCTGCTGTAAATCTGGAATTTCCCCTTGTGGGACTAATGAAGGAATTATCTTATCTTATCTTATCTTATATTGGGCTATTACAGTAAAACTGATGTGACTTTAAGGCAAAAATGCAGGAACAGAATCCCCAAATGCCGCGTAAACACCACAATCTAATTGCACCACATGATGGAAAGTGTTAAGGTTAACCTATCACATAACTACATTTATTCAATACTATACCCCAGCCTACGTAAAATCATGTATGGATAATTGGATGAACTTTTCTAGTTGAGGAGATTTATGTTTGTTTTCCCCTCTCATTTTTTTCTTCTTTAAGAAAAGCATTTCCACAGTGCATCATGGTCTTGGAACCTTAACCCTCTGACAGGAACGTTAACCCAGAGCTGCTCAAACATGAGTGAGTAGGTGTCGGGTGAGGAAGCGGAAGTATGTGGCATAAGGCAGCAAGCCATACGGAGACATGGTAGGAGATGGTGAGACGCTGACACCGATTCTGGGTGTCTGTAATGAGACACAGTGGCAGTCTTGGCCTGCTTTAGGAGTGTTTGCCAAACAAAAAGTGCTAACTCAATTAAAGGCCAGATTTCCCCCAGGAAGAACGGAAAAGTGAAATTATCCCTGCTTGTTAAACCTGCCATTTAATTTCACTCAAATTATTACTTATGATCCCTAGGACCCCTAAGCTAATTGTTTCTCCCCCTGTCTTCCCATCCGTCCTTCTGCCTTCTGCTTAGTTCACAGTGACAGAAAGAAGCTGTTCCATCAGCTCTGGTAAATGGCTTCATCAGGGAGAAGCTGTGAGCTCCCTCTGCTTCACAGAATATTGCTACAGTCATCCAGGCAGCATCACGTCACTTCGTAAAAATGAGCTCAAACTCTGAAAAGCGCTTCATGGGTTGAAGGCACAAATCAAGAAAATAGCATTTCAACACAATGTGCAGTGTTTGCGATAATACCATTACCGGACACTATATTTTCTTGTCATTGCAGGGTCAGAAAAGCCCTGTCTACATTTTTTTATTCCTATTTACCAATACTTTTACTCCATCTTTCTATAGGAAAAATGATATTTTTAAGTTAAATGACAAACGGTTCAGGTTTGAGATGCAGGACATTCATGGACATCATTCTCCACGAAACATCACACATGCTTAAAAGTAATAAACATTCCAAAAAGCAGAAGGATATTTTACACAAAGTACTGTCGATTTGCATTTTAGACATTGCATTAGACATTTTTATTCACACATTAATCAATTAAAACCCTTCAGATTTAGATTTTGACACTTTGGAGGAGACAGATGTTGCCAGTGAATTGTTTTATAACCATAATTGTCATTTATGCAAACCATGTGGACACACTAAAACCCATTTCACATCGACATTATTTGTTATTTCATCATTTATCAAGCCTGTCACTACATTATCTCTGCCTTTCCTCAGTGGGCAGGAAGGGTTTGCATAAACACAGTTTAGGATTTAGCAAAAAGAGGTGAAGCACCAGCAGGTTTCCATTCAGACTACTTAGGTTTCTAGATTTGGGAGATGAAAGCTCTTTGGTTAGGGTCTGGACAACAATTACTGTTTGATTTAGAACTCATCAAATATATTTGTGAATTGTTTAATTTTAAGCCGAATCCTAGAGTCACTCCATAACCCCAAATTTAGCTGCTAAGTAAATCTAAGCAGAAAAAATAATTAATAGTTATATCTAGTTATAGTCTTTTAGGGCATCATTTATAATAGATGAGAGACAACTGAAAACCACCAGGAGTAGCTACAATCTAACAATGAAATATAAGCATTATATCAGGGGCTGTTTGATCTGAAATGACCAGTAAAATGACTAGTACAATTATACTATAATAATCTATAAATAGTGACAACTCTGAATTTGTTTTTTATGGTGCAAAACTAAATTAAATAATCATTACACAAAAAAATTGAATAACCTGAAAAACCATCAACAACCTCAAATTTCTAAAGAAAAGCAAGTGAAATTTTAACAATATTATGCCTCAGCTTATCATTTACACATACGTATTACAACCTATAAGTAACAGTGGATCTATAGAAGCACAAAATATTTAGTAACAGGCACCTGGAAGTGAAAAATACAGTATTTAACTTTATATTCAAAACAACTTGACAAGACTAAGTGATGCCCTTGACTGTTGTTGTTGTCTTCTTTATCATTTTTGCACTTTACAGATTCATCTCATTGGCCAGTTTGGGTCCTTTGGTAGGAAGGTTTTGGTGGGCTGTATGTTTGGCAGCCATGCATTCTATAAAAATAAAGGTATGGAACATGTCAGTCTGAGGCTGGTGCAGTCTCAGTCAGTGACAGCTCTGGTTACATTTAAACCTTTGCTGGAGATGCACAATGATGGTGGAATAACTGATGCTCATCCTTCTGGATCCAAATCTGTTGCTCTGTCCAGACTAAAACAGACTGATGGCCATGTGCCTCTCTGCTTGCATCAGCTGTGGCATGTTTCCTGACGTTGATGTGGATATCATTTTATGATCTTTTTAAACAAAGGGACCAGATGCTGCTTGAGGATGGTCAGACGGGATTGTCAGCTCAGATCATGAGCTTGAAATTTCCGATTTGACATCAAACTGTACTTCGCAATGAGCACAAAATCCCCGACCCAAATGTCTGCCATTTTACATTTTTTTCATCCAAGCTAATAAAGCTGCAATTTGAGCACATTTAGCTAAGACTGGTTTTGCCTGCAGAATATACATGATGATGATTTCACTTTATATGGATGCGGTTCATAGAAAGACGTGCAGACATATAGCTTCACTAAAAGGATTAAACTTGCAGTTATTGAACATGTAAATCCTGTAAAATTTTGCAATCCCAATCACAAGTCCTATTCCTCACATCCGACAGGCTCTTTACTGTGCACGCTGCAGACATGACGGACAACGAGCCATCATTCAGGCCAGCTCTAATTAAAAGCTTCTCTAATTACATGCGGTGGAAGAGGATATCGGTTAGAGTGATGAAACACAGCTTTGACATTGAAAGAAAGGCTCTTCTTGATGAAACGTCGCTCTGACATTGAAAGAAAGGCCCTTCCTGAATGTCCCCCACAGCTACGCCTTCCTCAGTAAATCACAATTTCAAGGACTGCAAATGAAAAGTCGGGGTGGTTAGATTTTTCTTAAGTGCTCACACCCATACTGTTTGCTCTTGTGCTCGCATGTCTCTTTTTTTTTTTACCCTTTCCGTGAGCATATATAAAATCTGTTGTTTCTGTGAAAATATAACTCGCACACACCCACGCACACAAATGATCTGACCTAGATCACTAGGAAACATGCCTCCATATGCCTGCTGAAAATTTGTAGAGCACAATTTTCCCAACATGCTCCCTCGGCAGAGTCTTCAATCTTCCTACCCCTAGGAAATCTTAAGCAGAGGATTAGCTTTTCCAATTTGTGAATTGAAACTTGCATCATTGTTTCCATTTAATCAGCCGCTTGTTTCAAACTCACAACAACAAAAAAAAAGTGCTTGAGGACAGGCGTATGGGACGTTCTCACTGTGTACTTAACAGAAAAACTGGATTAAAAAAAATAATAGCATATCACTAGCTATAGTAATCTGGAAGAAGAGAACCAGTGAAGATAGAAAATACATGAATAATGAATAAAAGAAATCTATTAGGTTCTGCTAATGAATTTAAAGGGGGAGAAATCCCTTGCTCTGAGGTGGAGATGCACTCAGAGGGGAGATAATATGGCAGGAGACAATGCCTTCCAGCTGGGATGTTGGGCAGCTGAGGCTGTAACTCTACTCGAACAGAACTGCTGGTGGATGCGTTATTGTTCCTCAGAGATTTGTATCTCCTGGTCCCTTGTTTATCTTTCTTTTCTCGGTTTACAACAATCTCAATCCAGTTGCTAGAATAAAATGTTGCTGTTGTACGTCCCTGCAATGCAATTTGTCACTGAGGGATCCTCTGCTTTCCACTGCTCCTCAGTGGGGTGGGTGGTAGATGTACAAAATCCAGGACTTTGCCATCAGAGACCAGAGTAAGCATCCCAAATGTTGCAGTTTTTAGGTTTAGGGGAATACAAGTGATGGGTTAGAGTAAAAAGGCAAAGCTTGGTTTAACTCAGGGGTGTCATAACTCATTTTAGTTCAGGGGCCACACACAGTCCAATATAATCTCATGCGGGTTAGACCACTGAAATAATAAAACTACATGATGAAAATGTTTGCATTGACAAACTATCCTTTAAAGATGCCGTGCCAGATGTATTTCATTACTTTTGTGGTGATGTCTGAAGTTCTACCATGGATTCTGTAACATTTTTTGTCCAAACAAAAAAAAGAAAATGCTCTGGTTACCAAGTTTTATGCCATGGTATAGAAAGCCTGATGGAAGACTCAGCTCGATTCCTGCCAGTTCTCATGAATATTCAACATGCTCATTGTTCCACTCTGATTGGCTAACAGCTAGCCAGTGAGAGCTTGGCTGTTCAGCATCCTTTGCCCTGCGCAACAAGTAAAGGAACTGATGGGAACCGAAAGTGAAACTTAACATCCGTTGAACATCCGACTCTGGCTTCTATGCCTCTCATGTACGGTGGACCTTGCACGGAATTTTCAAAACTTCTAACCTGTACCCACCGGACCCCCTCCACTGCTCTATGGGCCCCTGGGAATGCTGGGCCCCATGAATTTGTCATGTTTTGTTTACGGCGCCCCAGCTTGCTGTATATGAAAACTGTCACTGAACTAGACAAATTCTGTGGGCGTGGTCTAAGCAGGGTGAGCTCATGAATAGTAATGACCTCAGGCATTCATGTGTCACACTGACCAGCTTTTGTATTGGACCTAATTTCTTTGCTTATTTCTTTTCAGTGGCAATAGCAGACAGAGGCGGTAGAGGTTCATTTTCAAATTCACTACATAACACAAACACATGCACGTAAGATGTTTTTTTCTTCAAACTACGAGTACAAGTAAAAACGCTTTTGTGAGGCAGAGCACCTATAGAAAAATGGGAATAAAATGAACAATCATGAACAACCTTAAAATTCTAGAGAAAAATAGGTGCGATTTTATTCATATTATGTCTCAAATATTGTGCCTTTACACTAAAACAAAGAGAAACATTTTGGAGTGATCATTATTAGTAGGATATGATGGTAATATTTTACTAGTCCAACCCACTTGAGACAAAAGTAGGGCTTTATATGGCCCCCAAAGTAAAACGATTGATTGTTAATATCTTCAGTACGATTTATCCAGTTCACAAATTCCTCCCACGGGCTCGATTGGAGCCTTTGGTGGGCCGGTTTTGGCCCCAGGGCTGCATGTTTAACACCCCTGGTTTAAATAATACTGAATAATCACTTTTGGTGCATTTTTTCTGCATTAAACTTACCTCCTATATCTTTTTGTAATCCCACCCTGTAGCCAATATGTAAGTAGATCAATATAATATAAGATCAGATACAGTAGTTGCATATTTCTGCCTGCACTATTTTAACAGGCTTATAATTGGTTTTGTTTGTTAGGTTAGAGCAGCTGTTTATATTGAGAACTGAATTATTTGCTTTATTTTCTTGTTGATAACAAATGCAATTGTTGTCATGGATCAGCGCCCAAAGGTTTGCTTGAGAAAGCCTTTAATTCAAGGTGACAGAAGTAAGTGATTCAATCAAATAGCCCAAAAAAACTCCGACTAAAATGTTACATGTGCTTAACCCTTTAACTGCCCGCTCAACCAAATGGTAGAGCACACTTTGACTCACGATACAGTATATTATAGAACAACACATTGTACTTAATTCCACCTGTTTCAGCCATCTGTACCACTCGGATCACTCAGTAGAGTGGTAGAGATGAATGTCTAGAACATCTAGAATAAATGTTTATAACACATCTATTTTTGTTAGAAAAAATTGTTTAGATTGTTGTTATTAGTGACCCAAGGAAATAAAAAATGTAAAGAAACATTTTCTGGTGAGGATGTTAAAGGGTTAACTTCTGCAAAGCTAGTACAGAACAGCTGTGAAAATGCCCTTATGTATTTGTCTTGACAACTACATTTAGTCCGGTGAAACAACTGGTAGAAAAATGTACAAGACATTATTATGAAAGACATATTTACTTAATTTTCTACTGTTGCTAGGGAAATTGATATCGTCAGCTTTTTGATACTCCAGTCTTTAGCCTTGGGTGCTGTTTAAATCCAGGTTTCAGTGCCTATCGTACCTACTTCTCTGCATATTCTGCTTTCTTCCCTATCATAAAGTAATCCAACTGACAGTGATGCAATTTGTATGAGGATATCAGCAAAATATATTATCTGTCACTTCCCAAAAGAGTCTGCACGTCCCCCGAGTCATTTATTTTGTAGTTTTATTCTGTTATATTCAAAGACACTATGCATAAGTTCTTTCCAGGCATCACACATTTCCAGGGTATATTCATATATTAAACCTACTGCTTCAACAAAGTAATACAATACTATATGCATCTGGAATAAACAGAACTTGCGCAAAAGCCTAGAAGTGGATGATGTATTTGCAAACCGTCCTGTCTGACCTCCACCTCTTCATGCACACGCACTGTTGCATTGTAAGGTGGTGCAAGGTCTTCCTTGTACCGTTCCAGAAAACACAAAAGAATGCAGCATCCTTATACTATGAAAAGAAGCAGAAGTTGTTTTTTATGTGGGTGTAAAGTCACACATTCAGTGTATAAATGTATGTGTTCTTACTTCTGTTTGCATTTCTGCTCTTGACTCTTTGTGTTTGATTTTAATATTCTTTCCTGCCTGCTCTTTACTACTCATCTATTTACAGTGTTGGGTGTATGATTATGAGTGAGAAAAGTACGAGTTGACTTTATTGTGTTTCGTGTGAGTCACAGCAACAGCAGCGGAGACAGATTTTGTAGTGACACGTCTCTTGTATTTTTTATATTTTCCTCCATTACTGACAGAGTAGTCATACTATCACAAAGGACAAGGACAGATTTTATATTTTTATCCTCCTATCTTACAAAATGGGATGTAGCTCTTGAATGGTTGAATAGCAACAAGTCCAACCAGAAGGACCATATCGTACATACCTATTGTTGTTTAAAAAAAATCAAAAATCAAAAAATCAAAATGCCTACAATTCAATAAAATTACTTGAGATTGACCTTAGCAGAAGTTAATTTAACCCATAAAGACCCAGTGCTACATTTATCTGATTTCTCACCATTTATTCTAATATTATTGTCTATATTTTGCATTTTTAAGTGGAAAAATCAGATAATTTCCTATATTTGATTCACTCATCATGTAGATGTTCATGAAACCTCAGATTAAAGTTGATGGTTTTTATATCAGAAACAGAACACTTTAGAAAAAGGGACTTTTACAGTCAAATATATCATTAACTGGACATAAAACAAGTGTCTTGGTCCATTGTCATTTATCAAACCCTTTGGGTTTTACTGGTGAATCAATGTTGTAGAAGATGACGATGTTTTCACTTTCACTACGCAGCCTCTGAACGTCCATTGGATCATATCGGATCACCATGAAAAGATGACAAATTGCATTTTACACCAATTATTTACATGTATTGATAGGGTTAGTGGAACAACAGGTTTTAAACGGTTTAAATAAGTAGATGAACATTTGTGGTGGATTTTTGGGTCTTTATGGGTTATCTGAGAATTTATCATTGGTTGATGTCACATTTTCACCTTAGATCAGTTGCTATGGTTGTCCAGGTAAGAGGAAACCATTTGAGATGATGCCAATGCAACAGTAATTCCAGACAAAGCCCAGTATCTTCAAGGTGGTACCAAAAAAACAAACAAAAAACAAAACAAACCCCGCCTCTCACACGTATTGGAGCTTATTTTGCATCGATCCAGCTGATGTCGTCATGTCTGTGTGTGTAGTGATGTCAGCATTTCAATTGCCTCTATATGTGTGATAACGCTGAAGTAAATTGATGTTTTTATAAAAATGAAATTTCACCCAATATAAGTAAGTGGTAGAAGAAAAAGAAAGATAAAAAAAAAAATCATGAATAATTTCAACTTTGACCTACTGTTCCCAAAATGTAACCACATCTATTCTGGGTCAGGGGAAATCTACAAACCCAATTTAGCATAAATTCAACCAATAGTTTTGCTGCTACAGACATTTGAAACTTCGCTCATTATAAGTAAATGGTGAAAAAAGTTATTTTAAAATTTCATGAAAATCTTTAACTTTGTCCTACTTTTCCCCAAATGTAATCACATCTGTTCTGGGTCACTGAAAATCTATAAACCCAATATGGTATGAATTCAACCAATAGTTTTGCTGCTAGAACGTGAAGAAACAAACAAGAAAACCGAACCAAAAGCAGTTAAACCCTTAACTCCCCTTCGGGGGGTGGAGTAAAAATGGTACCAATTAGTGAAAGTTATTGGTTACATGTATGAAATAACCTAGCAAAAATAAAAATCCAGCCTCCCCCATAGTGGTGGATAATTAAATTTGTTGACATGCATTGATGTAGAAGATGTTTGACAGAATCGAGTTGAGCTTTCTGTCAGAGCCTACAACTACTGATGGTTCATTCTGTTTATCTGTAATCTGTTTGGACATGCTACTGATATGATCGCATTGTCTGCCATTTCTGCAGCCATGCCTTGAATCCCACGAGTCCTCGCCTTTTGTGTCCCGATTCCTGTCAAGTAGCCTGACACAATGCTCCTAGCCAGCCTTGCTCTGCGTGTTAATGGCTTGTAGCGATCCTTTAGTTGTCATCTCTATCACTCTCATTGGCAGCCAGCAGTCATCTTCAGGACTCATTTCCTGGCGTCATTTTAGAGGCATGTACGCTGATGGGATGTGGAGAGACACATATTGTCATTACAAAGGAAAGCCAGCCATAGTAATGATTCGGTTTTACACAGTCAATTTCCTCTCCTATTGAGGCCCATTATTGTGACACAATTCTGCAGCGTAAATGGTGAGGCTCTGTCACTCTTCCCCCCTTTTTTTTCCCCCTATTGTAAGTACCTGCTCCTCTTTCCACTCAACCTTTTATCTCCCCTTTGCAAAATTGTTTTTAATTTAACTGAGCTTTTTTATTTATGTAGGATGGGAGTGGCCACCGGAGGCAAATATTGAAGGGTGAAGTCGTTGTAATGGGAAATATTCTTTAGAAAACATTCGATTTCTGTGAAGTGAAAGAGCATAAAACCCATCTGCAGTCCTCGCCGCAGGCAGAGTTGCCGAAATAAACAAGAGCCTGGAGGCAGTCCACTCTGCTCCCATCTCACAGTCTGCTCTTTTATTTCTAAAAGGTTTTATGTCTGCTTTGCAACCTGATAGTACAGAAGGGCTTTGACTGATGTGAGCTCTTGAAAGGTGATATCTACATTCAGATGCTTGCTGTCAAAATCTAAGTTTTGATCAGATCACCTGTACTAAAGCACGGCCATCCCTCTAGAAACAGATCAGAGGATTCATTTTTCTCTTTTATTCTTCTCTTTTCATCACTTGAATTACTTGGAGATAATTTAGGCTCTTGTTAATCACATTGCCTTATTTTAAAGGTCTGAAGTCTGGAATAATACATGATGCGGCAAAATCTTCAAACAAAAACTTCTGAACTTAAGGATCAAACAGAATCACATTTGATAACCAGGTCAGGGAGTCGCACAAACAAACCAATGTAGGACTTGACAACGGATAGAATATTGGTGTGATATGAGGGCGGCAGCCTAATGAATATCCTGTAGGTAAACTAGTCTTTCTTGTTCATATTGTTATGAATCTGGCAACACAAATCATGATACATGGCTTACAATTGTGCATAATTTGATATAATAAAATCCAGTAGGTAAGGCAATGCCTAAATGTAATTTTAAGAAACTGTCATAGTTAATTAAAAAAGTTGGATCTGCATTTCGCCTCTAACATCCAACATGAAAAACAACATGAATGCCCCTAATCCCCGTAACTAGGGTTTCACAATTTGATGAAAAAGTCATAATGTAGTTTCAGTTTGGCTGTACTAAAAGGCACTTGTTTCTCATTAAGAACTGATTCTAACACACAACACACTATCAGGTTCAGACTACCATATCTGACTACAATACGAACACAACTACAAATGAAAGAAAGCATCGAGACTTTATATTATAGGCAGATAATACTGGACGCAGCAGACACAGAGGCTTTAGGCTGGGATGAAGCTGAGCAGCAATAGCAGGTACCTGTATAAACGAGAATGAACCGAAAAGTGATGATTTGTTGAAGGGTTTGTTTTTTTTTTAAATGTTATATAGATTTCACCACAACACAGCACATTTCCCTCGGGATTAATACAGTGTCTGTCTGTCTGTCTGTCTGTCTGTCTGTCTGTCTGGATATGATACAAATGTTTTCTGATGTCTTAATTTTCTGTATGGATACACACAAACTGAAAAAAACAAAAACATTTACTTTGGATTTAATTTTGAAAAATGAATAAATACAAAAATCATAGATTTCCTCTCAACATTAATCCAGATATTTTGCAAAACATATTTTTCTCCACATTTGTGCCTCTTGTCCACATACAAAGGACGTTTTAGGTTACAAAAACTGGGATTTTTAATTACGTTTTCCAAAGTTGAGATTCTGGAAATGCTGGTGACAGATGAAAAGATTAAATAACAGATTAGAACACTATGGTTTGTCTATGGTTTTTCTAAAAAAAAAAAAAAAAAAAGTAAAAATTTTTTTGGGGAAATGGACAAAATATTTCATTATATATAATCCATATTATTGTGGATGGTGGGAAAAAAAACCTGTAAATTTGCATATATTGTTCGTATTATATGCATATTATTTATTTATTTTTCTGTCTTTTCAGTCTTAATGTAGTACTGTTGTTGATGTCGCTTACAACCTAATTATCTAATTATCCCACTTTTCTACCTACTCAAAGTGCAGTGTTTTCTGCTGCAAACTTGTCTGTTTGAGGCACTTCATAATTTGTTCCTTTAAGGTATTTTAAGAGTCATGGCATGGGACTGATGTCACTTAGGGAAATGTGTTGACAGCATAAATAGGAGAAAAAACTATTCGCAAAAGTAGAACTACAAAAGCACTCAGAGCGCAGATTTCCACCAAGCTTATTGTGACTCCCATCCAACAGTCGTACTTTTTTAATGTTCCATATGCCCTGTCGTTGAATCAAAT
>JAQQZY010000009.1:25421471-25437786 GCA_030068375.1 Ostorhinchus rueppellii | reverse complement strand
TCTATCTATCTATCTATCTATCTATCTATCTATCTATCTGTCTATCTATCTATCTATCTATCTATCTATCTATCTATACTGAAAAGAAAAACCCAATCTCCAGAAGACAACATTACAGTAAATGGTGATAAAGCACTTAAGGACGGTTAAATATAGAGAAACCTTCATTTTGGAAGTGACACATATGTCAGGTTGTGTCCCTCTGGGTTAAGTGTCTACTAAGCAGCTCTCAGTACATTGTATTGATGTATACAGATGAACAGGCCCGTATGCAGTTTACATCTTTCCCTAAGATTGGCATCTCTCCAGTGGATTCATTCAGTTTAAGATTCATGAGCTTATCAGCAGGAAGGAAACCTGCTAACACAGCCGCTGCAAATAATATTTCTCGCATGCAACTCCAAACACTTCACACTCCAGCATCCTCACCGGCGCTAGCCTCTCAGCAGCTCCTGACCTCTGTGAGCTGTGTGCGCCGGCACCTCCATGAATAATTTACTCTATTAATAAAAACCCCTTCAGAAGCCCTCCAGCCTCATGAAGGCTGAATTAAAGAGTTGATTTGCAATTACAAAGCCTATCTTGGGCCCTCACGTGGGGCATCGGAGTGGCCCTGAGGAGTGTGCGTCTGGTGTGGAGTGGAGTGTTTGTGGTCCCTTCCAGTGATGCTCAGGGCAGCGGGGTTGGATACGAACCAGGGGGGCTCGGGTGTGGAGACTTGAGGGAGAGCCGAGAGAGGACAAGAGAAGCCTTGAGGCACGATCCGATAGATTTGCTATCGCCTCCGTCTTCCTCCTCATCTACAAAGCACTCCACCATCAGCCCTTTTCAACTCTGCTCAGTGTTGTCCTCCACCAAACCCTCCGAAAGGCCACGGGGGCTGACGTATCTCTAACTTTATCCCCTGTGGGATCGTTGAAAAAAGACCCCCCGATGGATTTCGGAGTTCACAAAACTGTCAAGTATGTCCTCAGGGTTCTCTACATTATTCTATGGACTAATAAGCAGTGGATTCAACATATTAACTATTCACTACATAAAACATCCCACAGCCCCTAAGTGGTCATTTATTGCAAGTTTTAGTCGCCTAGCCTCGCCGAAACGACTCGCCTTAACTCCCCTTCTAATAACATATTTAAGTAATTATGACTGACTGGGGACCCTGTGGTCTCTAAAATACTAATATTAAGCAATTTTTCCCCCCGTGCATTTTTTTTTCTATATCTTCATCATCATAGATCATGTGTGAAATAGTTTGTTGGGATTGGTCATTCATTCATGGGGGCATTTCATCACCGGTTAATTTAGATACAGATACAGTCTTTTTGTTTTTTTAAATCAAGCTTTATTTATTGGTTCTTTAGCAAGTTTTAACAACAAACAACATAGCAACAAACTTGTCACCACCCCAGTATAGCTCCAACAGAAACAAACGTTGCATGTTAAAAAAAAAAAAAAAAAAAGCAAAGAAATGTGTAAATGTTCAGTTGTTTGCTACAAAGAAATAAGAGGGATCATAATAATAAAATAGCAAACTGATGGATATGATTCAGTTGAAATAAACAGAAAGCAAACAGTAGATAAATAAGTCATATGGGTCAGGAAAGGTTATGTGAGGTCATGCTAGCCCATTGTCTATATAGCTGAGTTAAGTTTTAGGTGATCGTCAGTATCAGTAATCCACGATTTAAAGGTTGGAGGAAGTTTCTCTACATTTCTGCGGTATGAGCCGACGTGCTAAAAAAGATCCAAAGCCAATTCTATTCCCTCCCCTTTGATTTATTTGGACATTTCAGGTGTCACCCCAAATATTGCTGTAATGACAGATGGATCAAAAGGTATCCCCAGAACATCTGAGAAGGTTGTAAATATTGACCACCAAAAGAGTCTGAGGTTTGGACAAAACCAAAACACATGTGAAAGGGCGCCTGGTGATTATCTACATCGGTCACATGTCAGATCTATGGTGGTCGACAATTTCGAAAAACAGATGAAGGATCTTAAAAGATACCGTTTTTGTTTTGTTTGTTTCTTTACATACTCTTGATAATGGTTAATTACTGTTGAACCAAGTGAAATGTATATGTCTATGTTGCCAAAACATTCATTCGATAAAATGGAAACAGAATAACAATTTAATTTTCATTTCCACAATGGAGAAACTATTTTTCCTTTCTTATGAACTTTTTCCTTTTGTCTTTATTAAATAGAAAATAAAGCCAAACAGCAGTAAAAAGCATGGTGTGTTCTTAAGTTAATAATATTTCTCTTTCTCTTCACCACAGAAAAAATCTCCCAACAGTCTTGATTTGGTTCCCACTGTGTTTATGAGTCTTTATCTGAGGCCCAGGTCGCACGAAAACGCTCTTTAGTGAAAACAACAAAATATTTTGTCAGATCTACCTTTTATTTAGACACCAATGGTATTTTGGGTGGTTGAAAATGCAAAAAAAACATCATCTAGAGTGGAAATCTTAAAAACACTCCACTCTTGTGTCACCATCTAAAGGGTTGAAAACACAGAACTGCATTTTTTTTCATTGCATAGAGTTTACATTACAGGCATGTGCCAGTACAGGAAAACAACATATCGGATTATTCACCTTCAAGTTGCCCTAGCCGCTCTAATTTACATCCAAGAGTCGCTTCAGCAATTGTCATAGATCTTTATGGAGACTTGTAGAGAGCAGAGAAGGCACATGAACTACATTCAGCACATTATTGATGCACCAGTTACAGGAAGAGAAGTAGGAAGTTTACACACAGGTGAGTGGTCTTGGTGGTGGTGATGCCACCTGCCACGCATACTACATCGAAACATGGGGAATTTTACCCACTTTTGTGCCCCCCACCACCCCACCAGAAAAACAAAAACAAAAAAACCACGTCTTAACATGGAAGTAAAAGTGAGAACGCATCGCCACTTTTGGGGTTTGGATCATTACTCTAAATGTTGCGTGAGGAGTAACTCACTTTAACGGATTATGTGCACACCTCCAATCCCATCTAATACATGATGCATATCAGACTCACTCACTGATCCAAATTTCTGCTTGGATTATATCAGTATCAGCCAAACGTACTGGACATATCATCAATAAATTGCAAACTGCTTTTTGAGTGTCCCAGAATGCAGATTTATCCCAAGAAAAACTGTACTATCAAAAGTTTTATTTCCGATTCAAAAAGAAAATAACTTTTTTTTTTACTTCCTTGACCTATTAGTCTATACATGTGCCCCTTGGCTTTATTTTTCCCATAATTTGAGTCTCTTTTCCTTTGACAGGGAGCATATTTGAAAGAAAAAAAAATGCCAGAAGCTGAGCTGAAGTGTTATCAGTATTGTCTATAGTGAAGTAACATTAGCGTCACAGTACGTGGTTGCTAAAACTTGTGTATTGTGCTTTGCAGATTGGTACATGGGACCCTCCCAGTGGCCTGAACATGACCGACAACCAGAAGGGGAAGACCACTAATGTATCTGATTCTTTATCCAATCGCTCCCTGGTTGTCTCCACCATTCTGGTAAGTCATTGTCCAATTGATTTACTTTACCTCTTAAGTGGTTGCACTTAAAGAATATTAAAGTGATGGCCTTTGCAGGTTAAAATGTGCTTACTGCATTATGTGATTTATGAATATATAGGTTGAGTTGAACCTCTACAACATTTTGAGGCAGTGGTTGGTTTGTGGAATTCAGAATATTGAAGCTACTGCATTAATGTGGACGGTTACTAACTGTTTCATGAGTAAAAAAACTAAAGTCTATGATTAGAAACAATGGAAGCTGACACTGGTGTCAACCCCAGAGAACTATCTGTGCTCTAACTTTATTTTGTGTGAAACCAACATTTGTTCATTGACAGTTTATATTGTGATTTTTAGTTTCTTAAAACCTTGTTTTTTTTTGTTTTTTTTTTGACAGTATAGCATTTCAAAGCTTTTCTATGTTTTGATGCTTCTAAGCTGTTTTAACTCCGCTACACTGATACAAATATAATTATAGGCTTTCGGAAACAACAAAGGGAAGAGAGGGGAGGGATATTTTAACATTCTTACTCCATATCATGTGTAACATTAGCTGCGGTTACATGGAGGATACGTCTCCAACCTGAACCTCATTCTGATTCGGCAGTTGACATGAGTTACAGCATCTGATAGGATGTGTGGTTGCATGCCCCAAAGCTTTTAATAAGAATAGAACAGTGGTTCTCAACCAGGGGGGCTGTCCCGGGGGACTCAAGCACAGGACAGGAGGGGGAAAAATCACGAAAAATCACGGACTCACTGGTTATTTGTACAAAGGAGACGCAGCAGATTCCCTCATGTCAAAATGCAAGTGGTTAGACTATTACAGTGTGTCTCAACGAGGGCGGTACCCCCATCTAAGCTCTGAGGCACGTACTCCACAGAGTAAAAAGCCTCTCACTAATTTAAGGTTGCTTGTAACACCATGTGATACAACAAAATTAGACATAGCTGATTTATATTATTAAGAAAATTCAAGAAAACCAAAAACAGGTCTCACTTTATTTCTTGGGAAGAATATCTGTGTTTCTGTTGCTGTTTCTAATTGCTGCTTTTCACTAGTCTTTTAATTGTATCGTGTTTTGAATAACCCATTTGACACCTCTTGATCATTAGTACGTTCAGGAATCTTCATGTTGTATAAGTTGTGTTTTGTTTTGCTACCACCTAGGGTCTTGCACGCTTACTTCCTGGAAAGAAGAAAAAACAGAGCATAGCCAGACCCCTCAGCCGGAAAAAAATGGGGAGTGCAGTGCAGATTTTTGCTCTGACCGCCACAGTTTTACAGTACTTTTAATCTGGGGCGCTGTAAAAGGGGGGTAAACATGACAAATTCATGGGGTCCAGCATTCCCAGGGGGCCCAGTAGATATAGGTTAGAAGTTGTGAAAATTTTGTGTAAGCACCGGAGTTAAAGAGAGGCGTAGAAGCCAGGAGTCGGACGTCAAAAGTGAAGTTTCAGTTTCGGTTTCATTCCATACGGCACATATGGAACGCACCCCTATACCTCCCACCCCTACACCACATACATACCACCTCCCATCCCACTGTTCCGGCGACAAATTTACAGATACTTTATTTTATGAAGGGCACACAACATTTAGCTTTCATGGGGCCCACAGTTGCTAACGGCACCCCAGCCTTTTATGGACATAAAAGCATTAGTGATGGGATGAGAACTGGTTATTTTGGCTCGGACACACAAACGCCACCAGACATCTTGATTAATCACGTGATGCTTTAAGAGAAAAAAGAGCCAGCTCCCGCTATTCACTTCAAATAGTCATTCGCGACCGATCTATCACTAAAAACGTACTCCCTCGTGGGCTTTTCAGGAGTCCAGACCAGTCCAGACGGTCCAGTTTTACTGACAGGGTCTCGCCTGGGTCCAATTCACTAAACCAGGTCTCCATGAACACCAGGAGACAAGAGGCTCCTTTTTCTCAAAATCCACACCTAACCGCTGGGTAGACTGCCGGGTCACACACAGTGGAGGGCCAAGGGTCCTGGGTGCTTTATTATCTCCGAAGGGCAAATTATGGTACAGCAGGAGGGGGCGTAACAGGAGTTATAGTGTTTTCAGATATTTGACCTTGGAAAAAGTGGTCACAAAATAGGTCTAGGTCACCCATTTCAGGCCTTGTCCAAGCTCTATATATGATGTATGTGGGGTAAGAAAATATTAAGGTTCCAGCTGTTTTTTTTTTTTTTTATTCTAGAGTTACAGTGTTTACAAGATGTGTCACAGACAGACGTGCTGACATGCTTCAGCAGGCCGAGGGGGTAAAAATGGCAAGCGTGATCTTAAAGCTTATGTCCTTTTCACGTTGACTTCCCGTCAGACTCGACAACAGGTGACACACAAATATGCATCGAAGAAAATGTCAAGTGGAAGTGAACCTGACCTCACTGATAGAGGAAATTAAAATAGATGGTGCATGATTACAAAAGAAAAATAGGATTATCCAGGGGCAATAAAAGTGGAGAAAACGGATATTAAACATGTTATTCTATACAAATTGAGGGTTTATTTATTTATTTTTTTTCTTTTTCCTGATAGGGATGTGATTGTTATCAGTAGTGGAGTATTAGGGTCCATGGAAACTTAGCTACCATGATCAGGAAACAGAAGAAAATTCAACTCTCCTGTTTCAGCTTCTCTGACTGTCCACATCTGAGCACTGTTTGATCTGGTCTTCATGAAAAGGTAGCCCACCAACCCAGGTGGTACATACAAACGCAGTGCGCACACCTTGTGAATTTTACCTTACAGGATCTCCCGGTAATGAAGTCTGCAAAATTCCAAACACATCTCGCTGCTGTTTTGAGCAGATAATGTGCAAATTAAATATTGCAGCTTTAAATGTCTGTTTATAGCCAAATCAAATTGTAATGGTGCTTTATGTGGGACCAATTATAGAAGGCTAGAACAGCTCTCAGCCATAACAGGCTCCCTCCAAAGATGTCATTATTTTTAAGCTTTTCCTCTTGAAAAATCCTTCAGTGCTTTGCCTGAGCTGCCCTTTCTTTTTAGAGCACTTTCTGGGGATGCTGCTCTCCGACTCAATTGAAGTAGAGTACCCCAAAGCACTGCACTCCCAAATTGCCAGTTGACTTCACCAGTGTGGAGGACTCCAATTTGGCGGGAGCAGGCTCAGGCAGGGAAAATTGACTGATTGATTGTCCAATAAGATTTCATGGTTTACGGCTCTGCCTCCTATTGACCAATTTATCAGGCGTTTTGTATTATTGTCTCTCTTGCTGGTGGTGTTACAAACAAGGAATTCACACAGAACTTTGAGAAAACAGGCTAAATTGAACATCTGTCTGATCATTATCTTGACAATAGTATGGTTTTGCCTGAAGTTCACTTATAGAACCTTGCATTAAATGTGTTCTTGTGGTTTTAATCCGGGCCTAACAGTACCTACGTTCTGCTGTGTTGTGATTTAAGCCTAATTCATGATAAACATATTAAACTCTGACTGCTTTGTGTAACTGAGGGCTTTGGAAAAACAAGCTTTTTTTTTTCTGCAGCTTTCGACCTTATCACACAGTCTCCATCTGCATATAAGGCGTCCTCATTCGTTACACGATAAAATAAGAAAAATTACATTAAGGCAAGTCAAGATAAACTCAAGCACTCTTGTACAGGGAAACGGAAGGGTCACAACAGCGGTGGTATATGAATAGATCTGTAGATAAGCAATGCTAAATGGAAAGGATCACATCTACTCTATGAGAAGGCTAAAATAAATCATATACAAATAGGATACAAGAGCATTAAGGCTTTTATTAGGATAGAAGCAATGAAATGCACACATATTACCAGCAGTAATGTTTTATTTTATTACAGTGTGATGCAAAATTAATTTGTACAGGAACTCAGCATGTACGTGCAGGGTTTTCTCTAGGTTTTTATTCGACTTAGGTGCTGTTGGTGCTCTGGGATTAGCAAGTTCATCCTGGCTGGAAAAATACATTTAGATGTGTGTTAGTGATGCACTACTGGGGTATTTAGGTGTCCTCCTGCAAAATAAATTAGAAATTATTAATGTGATACTATTTTGCACTATTACTCCCATACATTTGTAAAAAATAAAATAAAATAAATAAAAAATGGCAAAGCAAGAACAGATAAACAGCTGCAACCCTTGGATATAGAGAAACTGATTTTAGTTACCTTTGATGCGCTTCATGTTGATTTACATTAATTTCGCTGCCTAAATTGACTTGCATGCTGAATCTAGTCCTCGTCATTTTAGGGAAAACCCTCATTTGTATGAAGAAAACACGTTCAGTTTGAACATTGGACCGACTCACTATTGGTTTTGACAGTCACATGTTCTTTGTTCCACGCAAAGGTCAATTTGTGGTACATTTTTGCAGTGTAGTACTATTATGATAAATTTTTGTGTGATAAACTTGCTTAATTAGTTGTTTTACAGAAGTCCTTGAATGTTGCACAGCAGATTCTGGAAAACTACGAGTAATCCGTGATTTCCACAGGGTAGAGGGCTCAAGTACTACAATGCCTACAATCCTGAATGTATCTAAAAGTCAGTTATTTGAAGATTCTATGTTTTCTTTGGTAAAACTAATTCTTTTCTGTGGCTCCAACATGACTGAGGTTTTGTTCCTGATGTTCCCATGAAACAGAAAACTATATGATATCATTCTAAGTTCCTTGACAGTAGCAGAAGAGACAAAGAATAGAGAGAAACAACAACTATGTTGTGCTTTTTGGGAACCAATTTTGATGCATAAGGGCAGAAAAATAGCTCGACTGCTGTGTGATTACGTTGCAGCGGAACAAAGAATTACCTTCCATTTCTGGGAAGTTCGCTCCTAGTTTTTTTTTTTTCCCTTCAACACACACAACAGAATTTTAACCTCCTTCATTAGACGCGTCTTGCTGAGATGCACCTTGGGCTACTTTCTACCTCAGAACTTCCACAAAACTCCACAGGCATGTACCTTTAACTTTTTATCAAAGAACAAGATATTTTTAATTATCTATGAGCGGAATTTCTACTTTAGAAATCTCAGTTGCATACAAAACCTCCCACTTCTTCACAACTGTGTTCTTCATAATTTGTCATATAACATTTCAGTATATTATGTTCTGTAGCAGTGGAGAGAGGTTAACAAACAAAGTGGTTATATGTTATTTAAGCACAGTCTTAATGCATGGGATTTCTGGACTCTTGTCGGCCTTGAGGGTTTGCAGACCTTGAGCTGCTGTTGTTGACTTTGGTTAGTAATCCAGCCAAGCCTCTATCCCTAGACCCTTAATCCAGGTAAATAATGGACGCATGCACCATAAGTATCGGAAACAAAAACACTAAATAATTTTATTTTTTCAGAATCCTCATGGCACTTGTTTAATTTCCATGTTTCCAATCCATGTGCGTAACCGTATGCATGCCCTTGGCCTTGCACTGAGCACTTGTATACTTTGTTCTGTGAGAAACTTGTAGTGGCAAGTACAAAAAATAGCGCTATTTATGATCCCGTTATTGAGGAGGCAGGCGTAAAAATAACAATATCCAGTAAATTGTGGGTTGTCATTATTTAACGTGGGTCTTCTTTCCTTCCGCGCGTGCTGTGAAGTGATTGGATTGCAGTTATTAGCAAAGACTCTCTGCAGCTGTAATTGCCATATCAGGATTGAGTCATGGGGAGATGCGTGATGGCTGTAAGCAGCGAGGAAAAGGAGGGAGGGCTGACAATAATTGGGTTTGTTACATTTGATTGATGCACACTTTCATCCAGCTTCTCGTCATTTTCTCAGGGATTATGTACTATAAAACATGATGTAATTACTGTTGAGATCTTGGCCTATCAACAGTTTATCTACTTTGGAAATCACTCCCGTAATGTTGCGGTAGAAATGAAGTACCTTTAGGCTAATGGCTGGAGCGGCAGATAATATACTGTGTAATGTCTCAGCAGAGCAAGGAGCATGCCTGCTTCCACTCACACAGAAACAACCCATGTTTTATTACTCGGTGCAGAAGAGCAGTAGAAATACCTGCACTCGATGGGTTCGTGTTAAAGGAGTGACGCTTTGCTTTTTTGAATGGGATTATGCATTTTCAAACATTTCCCTGTGGTCTACATTTACTGTAAATGCTCTGATTGGGTCTGAATTCTTCATTAATTCAACTCCACAGTTTTTGAGTAATGACACGAAAAAGGTCGTTTGGAGCGCTGGTCCTTTAAATGCACATGATCCCACCCCCTTCCCGGTTGTTGACTGTGCAGGTCTGTCCCGTTCAGCCACTTGTGTTTGTTAATACAACCAAAAAAATGAACATTTTAGGAACTCTGCTTGAAGTTTGGATATATTTTTAGTTTTTACTCCAACCACTGCTGTTGATAAACAATTATGTCGTACTTGGAGAAATGTTTGTCTGAATTCTAGACCTTACATGTGCAAATATCGTGACATTAACTAGTTATAGACGTAATCCAACAAGGTTCATAGTGTCTTTGTTCTTTCAGTTTATTTGAAATGCTTCTTTATCAGACACGTAGTATGTCAAACATACCTGACGAGGCCTCTGACGAAGACGGAAGTTTACCGCCGAAACATGTCAGGTATGTTTGACATACTACGTGTCTGATACAGAAGAATTTCAAATAAACTAATTATAGATGTAACAAATTAAGAGAATTAAAAAGAGGTTGTAAAAATCCACTCAATTTTTTGCAGGAAGGAAGATAAAGATAGCTTTGCAGCACCTGGAGGGTTCAAATTCAAACTTAAAGGAGACCTATGATGCTTTTCCACTTTTGTGAGCTCTTGATACTGTTGTTGTTGTTGAATATAAGTGTCAGTTGATAAGAAATTGTCAAAAAATGACGTTCATGCGTTCGAGCGTGAGCCATAGAAGTTACTTGGCATGTCTAAAATCGTTCTGTCCACAAACTTGTTCACGAAGTGACCTCACTTTTTGACGGACTTTCCTAATATGGCCTTGCTCACACCTACTCTCAGACTGGTTTCACCCTCCCTCGCACTGCCCCGGAAGTTTTATCGTTGAAAATGGCTCCAGGAAATTGCGTCTTCGGGTGTGAGGGAAAGCGGTTTTTATTCAGCTTTCCCAAAGAGGCAAGCACCAGGAAGAAATGGACGGAGTTGGTTTTTCCCAGACAGCAAAAAAAAAAAAAGACCTACGTTTTTGTTTTCCATCTGCATTTTAAACGGGACAGTTTGTTTCAACATGGGCAGGTACGAGGCTGGATTAGCCACAAAACTCCAATTGAAAGACTGAGCCTTGCCGACGATACTTGCTCGTGTTGAAGAATCTGAAGCGCAAGCTGTACGTAAAAACCTGTTTATTTTGTGGGAGTACTCAAACGTTGTGGTTTGGGCGGGGGTGTACACCAACAATGCAGGAGGTGGAGTGAAGTAAAACCGAGCGCTTTGGCCGGATGCAAGAAATACGAGTAAACGAAACATCGATAGACACACTTCTACAAAGTTTTTAGTGCCGCTAATCGTGTGTTACTATTCTGGAAGGGCAAGAAATCAAATACAAAGGGCCGAAAAGTAGCATCATAGGCCCCCTTTAATGAACTATTAGGGTCCAAATACACAAATAAATGAACCACAGACTAAGAAAAGTGGGTTCAGCAAAATATGAACCCTTTAAGCAATGTTGTGTTTCCTTATATTGGAAAATTCTGATAGAACCCCAATTTCCCAGACTAAAATATTCCACCTCAGACACGTTCTCTACACTGTTATTTGAGTCATACTGCAAGCCAGTCATTATTGTGAAGTAAACAACGGTGATACAAGGCTTGAGCTCTCAGATGAGGTTTATTTTTTGATAATCATTGGCTTCCTGTACTTGTCCCACTTAATACACTGTAGTTTACTAAATGAATGTGGTGAATCTTAAATAATCATGTGGTAAAGTCACACTATTGTGGGATCTGTACTGTAACACATTAATGGACTGTGTCACAGAAACAACAAATGACAAGAAGCTGTGACTGACTGGTCAGAATTGAGAATTTAATAAATCGGTGTAATAAGGTTAACAACCCATAGTCATGCACTGCAAAATTAACTTACTTTAATATCCCAGAAGGGAAATTCCGTTTCTGTATTATACCCATCCCAATACACCCACAGTACCAGGCATTAGCGATTAGCATTAACACATTAGGAGCAGTGAGCTGCCACTGAAGGCGCTCGGGGACCAACTCCAGATTTTTATCCGTAACTTTGTCAAGGGCAGTGACAGGAAAATTAACCTATGCATACCTGTTTTTAATGGAGCTGAACCTAGTGGACCCTGAGGAAACCTGTGCAGCACGGAGAGCTCAGATTAACTCAACACAGGAAAGAACATGGAATCATATACCTGTGGGGTGGAAATGCTAACCACGACCCCACTGTGCTACCCTCGCAACTGTGAATAGAATTTGTCATAAACATGACTGTTTAGAATATCACCTGGTTATAACAGATTTAAGGCACGTCTTTGGGTTTAGTGAAACATACCAGAGCTCCTCCTTTTGCTTTATGCAAAAATGTGGTAAGAAATGACTAACAATCAGAATTTTCCCTTTCATATAAGGATGAGGTGCTGCATCCAAGCATTTCTGGGGACAACCAAAGCCAAGTTCATATTAAATGTGTGTTAAGCGCCTCAAAACTAAATTACATTTAGCAGATTACATTGTTTGGTCTCCAGTGGACTTCTTTGGCAAGTTTTGTTTTGAAACCTGTTTTTGGTGTGGTCTACCTTTTCCAATTTTCACACATGATTATGGCAGTAATAAAACTGAATGAAATAAATTAAAACTTTTCCTGACTTACCTGTCCTCCTAAGTCTCCCACAAAGCTGGAGGAAAAAGATGGAACCCACATAACCATCATGACCCCTGAAAACATGGAAATATATATAGGCAATATATTTATTCATATTTAAACCCCAGGTTTTCTGAACCCCAACTAAAGTATGTGCTATAATCAGGATGTAACACTTCTCTGGTGGCAAAGTCCTGGATTCTGTGTATCAACTATTTAACCAGGAACTATAAATTTAAAGTCTGTCCATTTCTTTTTTTTCCCTCTAACTCCGTTTATTGAATTTTCACACTTTTAGAACACATTCAACAGATAATGCTTTTTCTGTCCATTTCTGTTTAAATGTTCACCATGAATTCGTGTCAGGTTTCATTAGCCTTTGTCTAGTACTAAATATTAAAATTTAGCTCTTAGCAAGGATATGCATATTGTAGTTCTTGTATTACCGTGTTACTTACATCCAGTTTTAAAACAACATTGCAGTAATATTTACATACAATAATAATTTCTGATGATGATGATAATAATAATAACAATAATAATAATAATAATAACAATAATGATGATGATAATAATAATAATAATAATAATAATAATAATAATAACAATAATGATGATGATGATGATGATAATAATAATAATTATAATAATAATAATAATAATAATAATAATAATAATAATAATCATGGCTCAGGTGGTAGAGCAGGTCGTCCGATATCCGGAAGGTTGTCAGTTCAAATCCCGTTCTCTCCAAGTCAGTTTGTTGTGTCCTTGGGCAAGACACTTCACCCTCCTTGCCTCCAGTGTTACTTACACTGATGTATAAATGTGTGTTTGTGGTCGGAGGGGCCATAGGTACGAAATGGCAGCCATGCTTCCGCCACCACCAGAGGGAGAATGTGAGAGTGAATGAATCATGGATCAATAATGTAAGACACCTTGAGTGACTTGTGAAGCGGAAGAAAAAACCATTATTATTATCATTATTATTAATAATGGATTAGATTTTTATCGCACTTTTCAAGTCACCCAAAGCGCTTAACATTATTGATCCATTATTCATTCGCTCTCACATTCCCCCTCTGGTGGTGGTAAACTACTCATGAGTCAATCTTTAACCCCTTGACGTCGATTGTCATGAATTCGTATCAAATTCCCCCGGCTCCAAAATGCAACTAAAATACTATCTACTTGAAAGAAAAAAACGCAAGTCAAAATTCTTTTTCCACAATTATCGATTCAGGCGTTAAGGCAGCATATGATTTTTATCACTTTTTTTTTTGTTTGTTTGGTTTTGTTTTATCAAATTTGTAAAACCTGACTGATAGCTTAATTCTCACCTGGGGCACCGTAAAGGGGAGGTTAACATGACAAATTCATGGGGCCCAGTGGATATAGGTTAGAAGTTGTGAAAAATATGTGTAAACCCTGGCGTAAAAGAGAGGTGTAGAAGCCAGGAGTCAGATGTCCAAAGTGAAGTTTCACTCTCGGTTTCACAGCAGTTACAGTGGATCGCACCCCCATGTATATATCGACCGCCCCTACACCACGTACCCCCCCTTAATGGCGCCCACAACTGGTAGCAGCGCCCCAGATTATCACTAACCCATTAGTCTTTCCGTGCTTACACGCCTGAGTCACTTCCTTCACAAACCAAAACATCACTTGGGCCTTTTCAGGAATTTTGTCACAGAGTGCATTGTGGGAATGGGAATTCCATCCAGCAGCAATTTCACTGTCTCTTCATGAGTGCTGGACCCAAATGTCGCTTTTACCTCCATCTACTGACTATACTCATTCTTTAAAACAATCCTAGTGGACTGTATAATTTTACATTGTAGTGATCTGGCTCATTTTTCTTGCTGAATCTATGACAAACCACATTCCAAACAGGCCTGAGTGATGTTTCGGTCTGTTGTGTAAACAAGCAGACTGTGTTCGTTCTTCATCTTCGAAACTGTTCACCATGACAGAAGTGATTCAGGTGTATAAGCAAAGAAAGACTAACGGATTAGTGATAATTAGGCTATCACTGGGGTTTTAGGAATGAAAAAAAAAATATGGTGAAAGTCAGATACTGCTTTAAACAGCAGAATTTAGTATAGCACTGCAATGAAGTTCTCATACAAGACAGAAAGAGAGATAAATAGTGCCTGTATTAATCTTCTTCTATGAATCTATCGCATATGGTAAAACAAAACTGGAAACTTAATCCATGAAATAAAAGGATTGCATGAAAGCGCTTTGACTACGATCCACACAAGTAAATTAACCAGAGAAACATAAACTATAAAGACATAAAGAAAGAAATGTGTAGGGTACAGACGGTTTAGTGAATTTGTACCAAGTAAACAAACACATCAGTTTAGATTTGTACAGAAATATGAGCTGAAAATGGGAAGGAATTTGTTAAATGTTTGTATGTAAGTCATAGTGAAGTTGTAAAACAGTAGCGTGACCTAGATATTTTGACAGCTCTGTGGTTTATAACAAACAAAAATACTAGATCCTAGAATTCATGGTACAGCTCAGCAGAATTTGGTGTTGGTAAATGTGCACTTCTAGAGTTTCTGCTGCACAGATGACAGTATTAGGATTATTTAATATTTCACTGTATTTCACATAGACAGCTCCTGGAGACATTATATGACCTTATTCAGAGACTCCCTCTAGTAAACTGAATGGATTAGGTTCCCCTTTGAGATGTAATCCATCAGCAATGAATTTATCCCACGAATGGTACTCTCTGTGTGTCCAAAAGCCAATTTACCGTCATCGGTGCCATAAAGTTCAGTTTTTGGGAACATTTTTCTCACAGAAGGACCTAGTTTATGACCAAACAGTTAGAAAATCTAACATCAGCCATAACTTTTCTATATTCCCTGGAGACGAGTTCCACCAGGCAAAGGCCAATCCATATGTGTGTCAACTTTGACCTGTGCACATGCTCAGTGGCCTTTGTCGTCCCCTGAGAATATACTAAATGATGGAAATGTCACCCAGAGCAACAGTGAGGGTTGGGGATGTGTTTTTAATGCTTTTAAAGCAACAGTGGAACCTGACGGCACAGGAAAGTGAATGAAATCCAATTTTGGACATAACTTTCCATAGGGTGTAACAAAAGCGTGGAAAATAACAAGTAAAGGCAAGTTTATTTCCATGGTTTATGTTAACAAGAAGAACATACAAATAATAAGAGAGGGTGTCCCAAAAAATTTATTCACCCTTTAACAGTTTTTAAGTTTTTTAATTTTTTGCAGATTAAAGCCATTGAAGTCAAAGATGGCCGCCAGACTAAACTTTGAAGAAAGCAAATTCATTCTAAAATGCAACTGGAAGTATGAAAATGCGGTGGAAGTGCAAAGTCAATTTAGGAAGGAGTTTCTAAAAGGACCCCCAACAAGAGTTACCATCACTCCAATTAGAGATTAGTTTGAAGCTGATGGAGCTGTTCAGAACGTCCACAAGAAGCATTCCGGAAAACCACGGACATCGACAAGCCCCAGAAAGGAAGAAAGAGTACTGGAAACGTTTCAGCGAAGTCCAAGAAAGTCTGTGCAGCAAGCTTGTCGTGAGGCACTTCAACTGTGTTTTCATCCTTCCAGTAACATTTTAGAATGAATTTCCTTTCTTTGCAGTTTAGTCTGGCTGCCATCATTGACTTCAGTGGGTTTAATCTGGGAAAAATTCATAATCAATTCATAATCACCCTTCTGCACCCGACTGTTACATCCCTTTGCAAGAAGGAGCGCTTCCACAGGTCATTCCTCCGCACAGATATCAGACTGTAACAGTACACAGTGACCCTCCACCACCTCCAAACCACAGCATATGTGCAATAACTATGTAAATATCTTTGTTTTGTTTTTTTTTGTTTTTTTTTATTCATTCGCTCTCACATTCTCCCTCTGGTGGTGGTAAACTACATTTGTAGCCACAGCTGCCCTGGGGCAGACTG
>JAQQZY010000009.1:25371482-25386874 GCA_030068375.1 Ostorhinchus rueppellii | reverse complement strand
ACTTAAAAACTTGCCCCTATGGGTTAGCTGTGAGCGCTAACTTTCCGGTCAAAAATCTCAATGTAGGTTGCACTACAGCTTCTTCCGTCTTCAGTACAGGGGTTTCCTCGGGTAGCTCGAGCAACAGAAAGCATGTTGAAAATGGCCGGAATTCTCCTTTAAGTTGAAAATCAAGGTCAGTGAAGTTATTATATTTGGTTCCTTACCAGTAAGTAACAAAAAAATGAAATATAGAAAATGTAAAAAAATACAAGAAAAACACATGTAACGTGAAAGGAATGTGTTTTAGAACATTAGACCAACATAAATGCTGATCCAGACCCCTGTCCACATCCACATCCACCCTTTGAACATCAGTCCTTACATCAGTACCATTACTTCATGGTACCGAACAAAGCAGGTCCACTCACTTTGGACCTTACAGACCCTGTTGACCACATCGGACCTGAGATTGTTACCTCACTGTCGTCACTGGAACCGCTGATGTCAGTGTCTTTTAATGTATGCAGAAATGACCAAAAATAGTCACTTGCCTGATAAAGGGTTTAGCATCTCCAGCAGTAATAAAGCTGCAGAAAAAATTATTAGACCATCAAAAGTCATCAAAAACAGTGGTTATGCAATCAAGTCCTAACTCCTGTGTGTATCATGTGACTAAAACAGACAGAAAAGAAAACATGGAATGTCTAAAAGCACTGTTTTTGTCGGTACAATGACATAAATATCGATGTAAGAACTGAAGTGATTTTGGTTTTTATCAAGAAAACATGGAAAATTGGATAGATATCAGCTCTGAAATTAAACTACTATGTGCTATTTTTATTGTAATCATTATATTTGTCCAAACAAATGTACCTTTAGTTGTACCAGGCATTAAAATGAACAAAAAATTGAAGGAAACAAGGGGTGGTCTAAGCATTTTGTGTGTAATGTAGACTGTAGCAGTACAAAAGCATCGTACATAATGGCCAAACACATACAGTGACCATTCCTTTCGTATTTTAAGTACATTTTGCTCATAATCCTTGCATAGTTTTGCTTAAGTCAGGCTTTAGATGCGGAACTGTGTGGCAGCAATCCATCCTTGGAAGTAGAGGCTTGTAAAAAATCCATTACATTACGGCATCAAAATTATGGCATGCTTTGGAACATGGTCGACAGTGATGTAAGGTAAACTGCTTTGGTTCTTTATGGGACACAACATGTCTATCATCCTGTGACAGAGGAGCAGCTTCTGCTTCTGTTCATCCATCTCCTCTGACATTGGCGTTATCATGCATATCATCGCTGGAGTTTTCTGCAGGTTGACCCTGCCCCCCATCCAACGATAAAAGCCTCGCATTGTTTCTTCGCTGCCGGTGAATTCTCCACTTCTTCCTCTGTGCTTATCTCTGCAGTGACCTTGCTCAAAGTTTTTTCCCCCCACTGCAGCAGAGATGACCTGAGATAATGTAAGGGCAGTGTAATTGGATCAAAATGACAGCAAACGGGCCTTACAGCGCCACACTGCGAGACAGGTTAAGCTGTGTTTCCTATAAATGGCATTGGGGGGTTTTCTTGACCCAGTTGGTAGTGTTGGTCTGCATTGACGACAACTCCCCTTATCCATGTTCACGGTGAGTGGTAATTGGCTTTTCACGACGCAAATGGAGGAAACACACTCGGAGACCTCTGTGCTTGCAGTCACATATGCCATGGCAAGGTCAGGTGAACTCAATTTGGCCTCGCAAATTGACAAGCAAGCAAATCTCAGGCAAATTGAGTAAGCGGAAGGATTGAGTTAAGGCTATGGATGGTCTTAAAGCAGAAATCGGAGGGACATTCAGAGGTCCTTGAGCTACACTTGACAAGATCGCGTTAGAGGGGTGAAAAGAAACGCTGCTGCCGCTAACCACATTATAATGACAAAGCCCATTATTCAGTGACAGGCTGCAGTTATGATGCTGTCGTTTTATCAATACAGCCATACATCTTCACTCAGAGTTGTGTACTGCAGGATTAAATACACTACTGTTTTATCTCAGCCAGCCGACGACGGGGTTTCATGCGTTGTAGCGTTTTCATCTCCATGCAGATGTTGCATCCACTGGAGGTTATCAGTTTTGACTTCCAGCACAGTTAAAGGCCGCACTGAGACGAGTCTACATTATGCATTGCAATTTGATTAGTCAAACCCTTGTGTCTGTTAAACAGCTTGAGTCAAGATAGGGCTCCGGTTCTCCCTCTACTCCAGCACAAACCAAATCAGGTCAGGATGCTTAATTGTAGACCAATCAACCTTTACTAATGTAATGTCACTTTTATTTAACATGAATAAATGAGAAATCTCTCTGCTTGAGAAGTGCGTCGAGTGTGTGCGTGTGTGTGTGTGTGTGTGGAGGGGGGGGGTGCTCGGGCCGGCGTGGGCATGATGGGAATGAACCGTTTGATCTGTTGAATATTAATGCTCCTCCAAGATTATAAGGATTATTAGTTCTTTTCTCAGCTGACAATGAAGTTATTTTCAGATTAAATTACTGAGGGAATTGCCTTTGATATGAGCACGCCCACATGAGGAGCCACTTTTGGAATATGAGTGGTGCGAATATGCGAGCCCACTCCTCAAGTATTGTATGTTATTAAAATTGAAAAACACACAAGAGAGATTCAGAGCAGTAATCATTTTGGAGCCTTTATTTTGACTAATAGGTTATTCAGTAAAGAAATCCGACTCGGAATCGTTTAATAACTCATGTAATAAACTCACTTAAATGACTAATCCAATTAACAGCATACAGTAGCAATCACAGATATTTTTATATACATATGTGCACATCCAGAGTAGCAATGCCTAATGATTCCAGTAGTGTTTTCAGGCATGATTTGCATTCTGGACATGACTAACTAAACTTTGTTCTCTCTCCCCTGTCTCCCCAGGTAGGACAAACACTTATGGTCTCCTGTATTTTTCTGCTATTCATGTATCTTAATGCAACTGCTGTAAACATATATATATGTGTGTGTGTGTGTGTGTTCTCTGTTAACTGTCACAGGTTTAGTCCCTACGAGTGGTATAACCCCCACCCTTGCAACCCCGACTCGGATGTAGTGGAAAACAATTTCACCCTGCTAAATAGTTTCTGGTTCGGAGTTGGAGCTCTCATGCAGCAAGGTAGACGCCTCTGCCTGCCCCCCTTTTTTCTAGCACAAGTCCCACTTTTTTGCTGGGGGTCAACCTTGCTCTTTAACCAGGCCCGTGACCATGCATGGGGGCCTCTGTGCATGTAGCTAGATGCTTCACTGGTAGAATCCAGAGGGATGTTCCTGAGAGGGAATTAGAGTGATGCGAATGAGGATGGTGCTCCCTGCATGCTTCCCCTTATCCACTCCCCTTAACTTGACACCACCCCCCTCCCTTTTCCATTTTCCATTAAATTCCCTTCCACCTGAGCAGGTAAGTGTGCCACCGGATCAAATGGGTGAGACTGAATGTGATCTTAGCGGTATACTATCCTCTACCCTGCCTGTTTGGTTATGTTTCCTTTGCCAAACTAAGCCATATCTTCTCAACTAGTTGGCATCTTCAGACCGAGAAAAAAAAAAAAAAAGCAGCCTTAGTTATCGTTTACGTTGCATGCTAAAATTGCAAAGTTTTTCTTAGCATCTGATGATGCAACATAGTTCATATCTGCAAAGATGATAATAGGGCCTGGAAAGCAAAGCATGGTCTCTGTCTGCCTTGCATCTGGTCAGTGGAATGGAGCGCACAGACCTAGCTGCTGTAGTCAGTAACGCTGCTTTGAAGGGTCAGATCACCCAAATTATAAGAAAAAAAAAAAACCCAAAAAATCATCTTTGTCCTCATTCGGTTGACAGGCTGAATAAGGAAGTCAATGGGAATCATTGTTTTCATGTAATTTGAGTGAAGTGACCTTTAATATCTAAAAACCCTAATTCTGACTATCTTAAAATATTAACTTATCTCTGGTTGGCTGGCTGCATGTTATGACTTACATTTACTGCATGCTTACTAATATTCCTAAAGTGGTAACTAACCTTTTTCACAGACTTTTATGCATTTGACTCTTAATATGCAAGTTTTGTTCAAATTAAAAACTATGACTGTTTGTATCTGTAGTGAAAGCCATCCAAAATGATCTGTGTTAAATATATTCAGAAGAGAATGTAAATGTTGTGACTCTCAGGGTTTATGTAAAGCTCCACAGTAGATATATATGCCTCATTTTTGGAGCTGCAGCCTAGTGCAGTGTAGTTTAATTGAAAGCCAAAGAGCAGATTATGCAGAGTTGCTGGTTGAGAAGATTTGGCTGAGGGCAGGATTAGACCGCAGGGACACACAGTGTCTGCATGGCACCGTGCTGGTCTACACTGTAGAGAGGCTCCCCTGCCCGGCGGCTTGCCCCGCCCCCCAGAAAACTGTGGGATGTGCTGTTTGGTCATGACGTTACCTTGGGTACATGACAGTCAGCCCCAACCAGGCTCTGTTTGGGTTCGACTCGCCCCTCTGAGTGGGTTGCTCCTCTTTTCTGTTGTGATTTTTGAGGTGGAACAGGGTAAGAAGCTCTGAGCTCTAATAGTAGATACAACACAGAATGAGCAGAATCCACTGCTAACACAACTGATGAGTATGTGCTCATGACTGTTACCTTGGTGGTGGTTTGATGAAGGGGCAAAGTGGGTAGCTAATGGCTTCGCTGAGTGACATTGACAATGTGGTTGAGTCACGTCTGACCATGTGGACGGCCGGTAACTAACGAGAGGTTAAACAGACAGCATGTTTTAAAGACCACTAACGGTTTTGTTCTTAGCTGCACAACATGTATCTATTTTGGAGCATCTTCTTTATTTTAAAGACAAGTATAGAACATCTCTTGAACCACTTGTACGAGCTCTTAACAACATATTGCAAAAATGAGCTCTTCACTGCACATCTATATTTATGCTTTAAAAATAAATGAAAGCAGATGAGTGTAAATGCAGGTTCTTATGGAAGCAGAAGCTGTGGTTGCAATTATTTTTTCAGTGTCGCTCCCTCAAGATCACAAGTTACATGTATACTTATCCTGACAAAACAAAAATACAGTTTTTTCAGTTAACAAAATAATTTGTCACGAGAATACAAACTCTCTAGCATAATTATTTCAGCCCATTTTCATCTTGAATCTGTTGCTGTGCTTGTCAAGACGACAGGCATGTATTCTAACATGGCACTCCTGATCTCTGACAAGTATTACACGTAATAAGATGATGTTCCTCAAGATAACAGACTAATCATCTGTTATCTTGAGATAACAAAGATCATTTTGTTGAGATAATTAGATAAATGAACTCGTTGTCACAATAACCAAGCTTTCTCGTCTTGAGATAATGAAATAATTAACTTGTGCTCTGAGGATACGACTGTGCATTTAAAATGCAGTCGTTCTTAATCGTTCTTAGTCTATTCAATCATTTCTCAGACCGACTAAATGGAAACACAACTGTAATACGTGGTTGAGTAATTAGACGAGTAACACATTCAGCTCAAACTCTAAGAAATGAGCAGCAATTATAATGTGACTCAGTGGAAGTAAGTGCAAAGATGTGAGAACTTCATCTTTTACTGTGAGCTGTGATTCTTTTTTCATTTTTTGGGAACAAAACAGTATATATTTTTTAATAGAATAGAATAGAATAATAAATGATAAATAAATGATAAAATGAATGAAAATCATTTTATCAGTTCTGTTTAGCAGCAAAAAGACTATAAAAATATCATGAAATCACACAAAATACTGAAACTCTAGGCATGTGCAAAAAGCTACAGGGTCAGATATTAAATGTACATATGCTACTAAAGTACTACAAAAACTACTGAAATATACAAAAGCTAGGTCTAGACTACAGATGACAAATATGCACAACAGATAAGGATAAATGCAGGCGATTATTCTGATTTAACCAGAAAAACTTTGTTAAAGGGTACCTGTACTGAATTTTCAATGCAAGCCATCTCAGAAGATCATGTGTCATGCTAGCGGTTCTGTCCAGTAACTTACATCTTAGCCCGAAGTCACATATGTGCGAGTACGAAGTCACCACTCCATCAGTCAGGCATGGTCAGCGACATGTTGTCTCCTTCAGGGCCTGTTCCAGCACCGGCAGTAGACGCTTTTCCATTAACCCTCAAATATCGCAAATATAACTTGCACAAAAAAAATGACATTTTTGCCAAAACTCTCCTTTTTTCAATTAAAAGTATTTGCACTGGCAAGGGGTGGTTTTTCAGGTGTTGCAAAATTGGTATATTACACAAAACTGCAATGGAAAGACCTTTTTTTGCAACAAGAGTCATGTGAATAAAAAATAAATAAATAAATGAATGGATGTGGACAGACGTTACAACAAACAAAGAAGAGATTTTATAAGAAACATGTTGTGGTTTGTGAGGAGACGCCAGGAAACTGAATATTTTTTTCATTTAAGTACGGAATAGAGGGGTGATATATAATAATAATGAATATATCTGTAAATCAACACCATATTTATGGTTGTCATGTTTACAGAATGACTTCTCATGTCATCTCGCGATAAAAAATAAACAAATCATCGCATTTGTGATTTAATGGAAAGACCGACATTACACACTTCTGTTTTTTGACATTAGTAAATATCGATGAGTTTTGCGCAGAAGCCTAATGGAAACGTGACTAGTGATGAAAGCTCATAGTATTGTCCAATTACCTGGACTGCGATGGACTGCTCACTGTCCCCAAGCAGACACCAGACTAATGCCACACATTATCAGCCAGTGCTGGGTCTGCTTGGACAGTGGTAGAATGTGAAACAAACAACAAACGCATACTTCCCATTAGGGCTGTGCGATTAATCGAATTTTGATCACAATTTCGATTTTGTTGTCAAACGATCTCAAAACGCTTACAATCGGGTTGAAACGATTTATTTTCCATTTTTCTGTACACAATTTCTGAGAGACACGCATGCGCAATACATTCCATTCCATCGCAAAACAGCTGTAAAATACATATTTGTAGCCAAAATCTATTTTCAATTTGAATGTTTTGCATAAAGAATCAATAACAAAGTATTTTTTTGACAGAGAAATGCTGAATAAATGCATTGTGAAACTCCAAATTAATCGTTTGAATAATCGTGATTTCAATATTGACCAAAATAATCGTGCGATTGATTTTTTTCTATAATCGAGCAGCTCAGGTTTCCATTTCATCTGCTCACTGACTGCTACTTGTTTACTTGTACTCCATCACCTGGAATCAACACGGGTATGTCACTTATAGCTGGCAATGGCTGCTCCCCATAGGTTCTGCCCACGCCCATAATTCACATAATAAAAAGGCCAGTGTGGTGCGTTTTTGGTGACTTTTAAAGGGCTCATATTTAGCTAAACCCACTTTTATTAGTCTGTGGTTCGTTTATTAGTGTATTTGGAACCTATTAGCTCCACAAGTTTGAATTTGAACCCTCTACATGCTGCAAAGCTATCTTTATATTCATTTTGGCAAAAATCAAGTGGATTTCTACAACCCATTTTAATTCCTGCTTAATTTGTTACGTCTATAACTAGTTACATCATTACATTTGCACATATAAGGTCAAGACTTCCGACGAACATTTCTTGGAGTACGACATAATTATTTATCAGCAGCAGCGGTTGTAGTCCGTACTGAAAATATGTCCAAACTTCAAGCCGATTCCCTAAAATGTTCAGTTGTTGGTTGAATGGGCAGCACAGCCAACAACCTGTAGGGGGTGGCATCATGTGCATTTAAAGGGCCAGCGCTCAAAACCACCTTTCTGGTGTCATTACTCAGAAATATTGTTGAAGATGGACCTTTGGAGTTGAATTAATGAGGAATTCAGACCCAAGCAGAGTATTTACAGTTTATGTAGAGCACAGGGAAATGTCTGAAAATGCATAATTCTATTAAAAAAAGCAAAATATCACTCCTTTAACTGAATTTGCTCCTCCCTTGCTTATAAGAGCTCCACAAAGCACAATTAATGCCATAAGTATGGACAGGACAGGTACACTTTAAGCACTTTAGGGCTTTTGAGCTTTCATTAAAGTGCCGTAATATTAAAAAGCATTCGGTTTTACCTCACATTGTGTTGTTAGAGATAATACAAGAACTTTGGGGGAAGGAAATGCTGTCAATTAAAAGCACTGGACTACGTTGTGTTCCGTCTTATGTGGAAATAATAAGGTAATGGTAAAATGGTGCTCAAAAACTGTCAGACATACTAAAATTAAAGCCTTTCCAGGAGATTTGAATCATTGTTTCATTAATATCTTGGACATTTAACGTTGCTATAGACCAGTGGTTCTCAATTCCAGTCCTCGTGGCCCAGTGTCCTGCATGTTTTAGATCTGTCACTCTTCCAACACACCTGATTCAATTAATGCTCAGCTCATCCTCCAGCTCAGCAGAAGCCAGATAACAATTTAATGGCTTCCAGGTGTGATGGAAGAGGGAAACATCTAAAACATGCAGGACACGGGGTCACGAGGACTGGATTTGAGAACCACTGCTTTAGACTATAACTAGGCATTGGTATGTTTGCTTATGGCGGTGGTTCTCAAATCCAGTCCTCATGCCCCAGTGTCCTGCATGTTTTAGATGTTTCCTCTTCCAGCACACCTGAATCAATTAACGACCAGCTCATCATCCAGCTCTGAAACCTGGTAATGATGTCATAGCTTCCAGGTGTGCTGGAAGCAGAGGTGGGTAATCCCAGGTTCATCAAGTCAACGTCCTACCAAGGATTGGTTCCAACCTTTTCACTGAACACGGGTGATTCCACTAATGATCCCATCTACCAGGATGAGGAGTTACGGTCATCAAAAGGGGCTGTTTCAGTGAACAGGTTGGAACCAATACATGGTAGGACTTTGACTTTATGAACCTGGGATTACCCACCTCTGGCTGGAAGAGGGAAATATCTCAAACATGCAGGACATGAGGACTGGATTTGAGAACCACTGCCTTATGGAGTTGCTAAAATACTGGAAACTGACTGAACTGATCAACTTGAATGCTTTAAAGTATAACTTGGAGTGCTAGAGATCAACTCGATGACTTGCACTTGTTTGTCATAGTTTGACTTGTATGTTAACTGTGCTGTATTTCACGCTGACTTTCGGCCAGGACTGCCCTTGACAAAGCGGTTCTTAATCTCAATGGCATCTTTTTTCCTGGCGAAATAAAACCAATAATCATAACAGAATCCCCCACGTACCTGCTAACAGAGGAGACTCTCCAACTTCCCGTTCCCTCTCCTTTGCCGTATCTGTAGTGGTGGGCTGGAGCTGCAGTCGGCTGTCATGTCTTCCCCTGCATACTCCCTATACCAGACAGCTCACTCGAGGGACCGCGAGAAAGAAAGTTTGATGAAAAGTGAGAAAGCAGATTGAGTCTCTCACAAAGGGAGTGGAGCACAGAGTTCTTAACCTCCTATCTCTCCCTGACTCTTTATCAGCTTTCCCTCTCAGTGAATGTGCAAAATCCCACCCTTCAATTGCTTAAGCCGCTTGAGTAGAACAGTCCCGATATAACCCAGGCCCACCTTCTTTCACCCGGACAACAACCCCCCCCCTCCCCACACACACATACACACACTGTACTCGTTTACTTATTCTCCTCAGTGTTCTCCATACATTCTGAGTGAAATTATTACCATTAACTCAAGTTTTTTGTGCTGTTATAAAAGAAACAGATGGCGTACTATTAAGAAAGTTCATTTAAAAAAAAAAAAAATTAAAGAAATATGGGCTTGATTTGTCTAGCATCTGTAACAGCGATTTTTTTTTTTTTTTTAATTACTAACTGAGATAAAGTAAATCCCTCAACTTTTTTGCAGACTCTTGCTGTGTTAAACTTAAAAACACGCACTCGTGACCAAGTGTGAAACCTTTTGAGATCAGAGGGAAAGTTAAGGCCCCTTTACATTTTTGGAGTTTTATGCTGTCTGGGAGAGATGATAACATTCATAAAAGTAAAATCTTTGGTCCAATTCAAAATAGTGGTCTTACTTTGAGGCCCGTCTGCTGTGTGTGATTTGTGACCAAAGATAGCCTGAGGTAAAATTCTGTCAGAAATCCGACATCAGAATATGAAATGCCGGCGGATTTTAGTCAAATGAAGGGGGAAAAAAGCACAGATAAAGCAATGATGGAGGATAAGTGGCAAAAGCATATACAAAGATTTCTGGATTTTTGACATATTGCCAGTATTAATATGTGTCCCTACTTAAGATGAGCATCTTAAAATAACAAGACCTACATTCTATTATTACAGTAGAGTCTGATGGAGACTGTGTCCATGATTGTACAAACCTGTCACTTAATATTTACACATTAATTGCAAGGTCAAAATATTCTTAGTCTAAACTGACTTTATTAAACATCCATGTTCAAAAACCTGTTAAACTTCTGTTCTGCAAAGAAAATCAAAACGCACCTATAAAAAAATGTTTGATTTATTTCTGTTTTTCAAAAAGGTGGTTGGACATAAGATAAGAGGTTTCCATCCTGACATTATGTTGGCCTTAAAAGTACCGTGTTGGCAGTGACAGGATTTAATCAAAGAGCCCATGAAGAAACAAATGTCACCATGCTAATGCTAATGCTAATACAGTTTATTGAGACTAGTGCCAATAGGTAATTTTAAATAACTTTATTATTTTATGATTACCTCCATAATAGGTTTAATCTTTAGCTGGAAAAGACAAAAACTCATAAGTATTTCAAACATTTTGATGTTGACCATGGAACTTGCTGCGAAACAAGCTCCTTACTGTGCAGTAATGTTGGAGAATTTTCCTGATTCCATAAAGTATATCCAGCATCTGACAAACAACTTCCAGATTCATGAGCCACTTTATTGTGGCAACGTAGGGAAATTTACCTCAGGTGTCCAATGGTGATGCAACCACACACACACACCAAGTAGCCCACATTCAACATATATAAAGAATATAATGATATACACATGTATATCAGTTACCCAAATAAAAACAGTAGAAACACCAGAAGTTAAATAGATTAAACTATCAATCAATCAAACTTTATTTATAGAGCACTTTTCATACAAATAAGCAGCTCAAGGTGCTTTACATAAAACAATACAGCAAATAATATACATAACAGAAATACCTGTTCTACCACATGTTCCCTACAGTGCATACACGCATAGACGCACACACACACACACACACACACACACACACACACACATAGATTTAAAAACATTGAGGAATTAGTAAAAGTGAGGAAACGCTATCTGACACTCAGCACTTGGAAGTGAGGAAACACCAGAGAAAGAAGAATAAATAAATCAAAAGTGCTGTAGAATAATAAAATGACAATACAAGTAAAATTTCAGATAAACATTTAAAATAGAAAAACAGTAAAATAAATAAAATCCAATTAGAATCTGGCTAAGATGATAAAAAATAACAAGCTAAATAAATGTTAAGTAAAAAACAAACTAAAACGACAATAAATAAATAAATAAAATTCAGTTAAAAGCAAAACTAAGACAGTAAAATATTAAAATTCAATTAAATAGATTAAACTATCAAATTTATGAAAGGTGGATTTGCTCCCGTGACCACCAGCCACACTCTTGCAGTCATTTATCATTCATAAGTGGTAGATTATCTTGAAAATGTTGGACATCAGGCCTTTAAGAGTAGCTTGGTTTCCATTAGACCGACAGTTTTGCACAAAATAAAAGCAAGATTTCTGCAATTTCAACAAAATGCTACTTGTAGGTGTTTCTATTGAAGAGTGTTTGGCTTCTGATGCATGATTCTAGTAAAGTCCTGTCTTACAACATGTTGTAATTCTCATAAAATACTGTATGGTTTTTGTAAGATGCTCGTTTAAGGAAGATGGATGCACTGAGTTTGATGCTAAACCTCCACAGTGTTTTCACTGTAGTGTCACTTCATCTACTGTTATTGCAGTGACTGAAGAAGGGAATGTATAATCTTCTCAAGGCAAAGTCCTTATTTATAACAGCGCCCACACAGAATGGATTTCTGGGAGAGAACTGTAGATCAGGAGTTTACCAACGAGTTCCCAATGACCCGGGTAACGTGTAATGTTTGGTGCGATGTTATTGGACCTCTCATGGCACCAGACTTGTCGTGTCCTCAGGAAGCAGTTCCTACACAAAGGCTAGTGTCTATTGTCTGATACAAACTAGAACCACCAGTTTTGAGTCCATGGTCACAGGATCTGACATTTGGCCTGAGCAAAACCACCATGCACAGATGTGTGAAAATGCACAAAATGTGTTTCCGTTACACTTTTGTGCAAGACATCTCTAAAACCACCTCATGAAAGTGTAAAAACTTTTTTGTGACGTTCGACCAATTTTGCAACATTTCGGTGTCCCCATTACCAGTTTCATTTCTTGCATTTCTAGGGATAATGGAAACCCAGCTAGTCAAACAGTCACACCATAAAAGTGACTCACATCACCCGCGTAGGTCTAGTACAGTCAGGTCCAGCCTTGTTGCTGCCCACTCTGCCCACTTGGCGTGTCTGTGCCTGAGCGTGTGATCCAGGCAGCAGGTCCAGAGGCCTGGCTCGGCCCGGCCTGGCCCGGCTCGGCCTGGGTGCTGCACCCTCTCTGGCTCAGTGCTGAACCAGGCCTCACCTCTCCTCCCTCTGCTCCTCTCGTTCAGGATCTGAGCTCATGCCGAAAGCCCTCTCCACCAGAATTGTAGGAGGAATTTGGTGGTTTTTCACACTCATCATCATCTCCTCCTACACGGCAAACCTGGCGGCCTTCCTCACCGTGGAGAGGATGGAGTCGCCCATCGATTCCGCCGACGACCTGGCCAAGCAGACGAAGATAGAGTACGGCGTTGTAGAGGACGGCTCCACCATGACCTTCTTCAAGGTAGGACACAGTTGATGTTATTAAAGCTGTCTGGCTACTCTGTATTACCAATGAATACAGGATAGAGAGACACAAAATGGTTTTGTCAAGGCACAGACTGAAGTGAAAACCTACCTCTATGATATTTTAAAGCACAAGCTGCAAGTGCTTTAGAAGCTGTGAAATTTATATTATGGTTTAGAAGACTGTGACCAGACAAGGCTGCCCACTTTCACCCAGTTTATTCTCTTCTGTCTATTTATTTAATGTCAGCATTTGGGCGTCAGTCACTCCCAAGGTCAGCCTTTTATGTTGATTGTTCCTCAGACTTATTAACCTCGCGACCCATAAATCTATACATTTCAGAAAGTTCTAAAACACATAGAACTATTCATTCTTACCTTTGATGGACATGATGGGAAACAGCTTTGAAAATGGGATGTTCAAGGTATTTAAGCTTTAGCGCTGTGGATCCTGAGTACACTGAAACCGACATTTCTCACAATGTGACTTGCTAGCACTATATACAACTGTCTGTAAAAGCTGAGTTGTGCCCAGCATCCCTGATGGATTACATTTAATCCACTGAGAGAACAATTCCATCTGCGATCATGTAACCTGCGGAGGCTGTCGCTACTATCAACAATTAAACAGCTTGTCCAGAGTTAAAATTACCGACCAAAACAAATAACTTACAGCTAATTAGATTCCCAGATGCAGTTTGCTTTGTCTTTGCGGTGTTTTTGAAACACTTTTTGCTGTTACCATCATGTTATGTATGCATTCTAGTATAAATACACAGATGTTGTTGAATTTATGCATCATTTAGGAGTACATGCAGCTAATGGCAGTTACATGTGTCTTTGCAGAAAAGAAAGTGTTGGTGTTTAGTGACCAATAAGCAGAACTGGAACAAATCTTTTCTACTGGTGTCGAGCCTGTAGTGTTGCATTTGATATTAATTTGGAAATAAGTTTCATTTTCCAACCCTTACTGTCACATTTTAATGACACGTAGAGAAATAATGTTATCAGACTTGTGCAGCCCGTCAGTGCTTTGTATCAAATGTCACACCATAAACAGCTGGATGCGTATGTGAGAACAGAATGAAAGCAGCCTGATGATGCTATAGGAGGGCGTTGTGGGGGTGAAATCTATACATGAAAACCTCAAGCATAACCTCTTGTAATAATATAATAATTAAACGTTGTGCTATGACTGTCCGTTTTTCTGTTTTTTGGTGTGATGCACTGACCGGGTCGTTATTGGACTGACCTTCCTGCTCTGACTGCTCCTCTAAAAAAGGATAAAGATCTTTAAACGCTGCTGGCATGTACTCATGGTCACCAACTATCACTGGACTGTATAGATAGATCAACACATTTACACCTACATGCAGCCAGGAGCTGCCACCTCCTCCGCCATGTCTTTAGACTGCAAACCCCCGACAGAGAGGCTCCAGGCGATGGTAGCATACAAACCTAGGACCTCACTGCTGTGGGGGCGACAGTGTAAACCACGGAGCCCAGTGTCACCATGATCAAATATTTCTGTTTGTTTTTGCAGTGAAATTGCCTGAAACCAAGCAGCAGTAACAGTGCTGCCCCTGCCAAGACTGTGCTTGGTAATCCCCTCTGTGCAGGATCATATTGAATACCTGCTGAATATCTAGGATGACTCTTAATCCAGCCAAGTTTCTAAACTACCCAGTACAGTACTTAGCTCAAACTTTGATATCTCACCACTGTATGTTTCTATTTTCTTCTGTTTTGTTTCTTTTTCTCAGTTTGCTGATGGCACTCTGACAGCCTTGAGATGTAGCTTTTTTCCTGTCTTTTTTTTTTCTTTTCTCACAGCTCTTTTTCACCCATCTGTGCATAAGTACACACGTTCACAGGTACTGTTCACACACATGGACGCACTTGTGATTAATATGTTTGCGTGTTTCGTCTTCACGCTCAAAGATGCTCGCGCAAATTCATTAGAAAACTGCTGTGGTGATACTTGCACAGTCTCTTTATCATTTCGCTACACAAATGAATGAAAACAACAGTTGGTGTAAGAAGCAGCATATGCGCTTGTTAATCATCCTACCTATGCTGAGATCCCTCTGCAGGCATAATTTCTAGCCTCAGGTCAGACATGGTTTGTCCAAATCATTTGTGCATTCTAGGTTATGGTTTACATACACTTTGCATAATGCAAGTCCTGTTTATGGTTGTAGGTGTATGTTATGGTATGGTAGTTTATCCAAAATAAGAAATTCATGCCCCGTTTTCTGTATAGGAAACTGAAAACATATGGTTGAAAACATTAATATGAACATGTAATAATAACAGGGTTAATAATTAAAAAGCATCTAAAGTCATTAAATACATTTTTTGAAAATTACAGCCTTAAATGGCATTCATTCATTCATCTTCTATCCCCGCTTTATCCTCACTAGGGTCACGGGGGTCACATGGAGCCTATCCCAGCTAC
>JAQQZY010000009.1:25361091-25371382 GCA_030068375.1 Ostorhinchus rueppellii | reverse complement strand
GGGAGGAAACCGGAGTACCCGGAGAAAACCCACACAGACACGGGGAGAACATGCAAACTCCACACAGAAAGGTCCCATGGTCCCACCCGGGAATCGAACCCAGGACCTTCAAGTGCTAACCCCTGCACCACCGTGTCGCCCTTAAATGGCATTAAAAAGCATAAAATTCAATGTCTATAGGCATCAAAAAATTAAATACACTTGATGGACAAAAAGCATTGTTATTAACCATTTATTTTGATTATAATAACATTTAATCATTTTGATTGGAGGTATAGTGTGATGATTGACAGGAACCCTTTCATTGACTACTGTTTATGGCCGATACATGAAGTCATATGTTTGGAATGCAACATGCTGTGAGCGTGTTCATGCCGTGGCGAAAGAGTGGAGGGAATATTAGCAAAAATGAGAAAAATGGGAAAATGCAGGTTTCAGCAGAAGTGATTGGAGGAGGAACTATGCAGAACGGTAAACTGTCATAAAACTCAGGGTTCTCCCCAGATGATGGAACAACGGTGCTGCGCCAGTATACTGCTAGCTCAGCACCGCTATACTTATTTTCAAATTTAGTTGTTTTTTTTTCTGTTTTCCCCCGATAATTTTGCGAAAATCGACCGAAATCCATCGGGTTTGTAGGCACACATTCTATTTTCCAGCGCCATGATGTTTTTCCTTTGAAATCTTGAAATATCTGAAAAGTTCCATCTATCGTGAGGTTTTAGCGCGAGACTTTCTTCCTATTAGTTGGATATGATGCAATGCATTAAATCAAGCGCTCTTATTGGTCGGGATGTGACCGCATGTAAACTCACTTCCTGTTTCCACCCAGACAATACAAACTATAACAAAATACAAGCGTTATTCGAAGCCTGGTGATCAGAGAACGATCTTTGTGTTTTTTGTTGCGTCTTTGGCGGTGACAACGGCCTGTGTAGCCGAGGAAGTGCGGCCAGAAAAACGACCTCATGTGCTCAGGTGCACACGAGGTCACATGTGTTCCCCCCTGGATGGACCGTCGCACCAGGATACCATAAATTTCTGGGGAGAACCCTGAAAGTATATATAAGTGTATCTGCAGTTGGACATGGGCATCAAATTTGTTTAAAGTGGCGTTAAAAAGAGCATTAAAAAGCATTTAATTAGATTTTCTGATACCTGCAGAAACCCTGAATAACATCATTAAATGGTCGTTAACTTACTGATAAAACAGCAGGAAAAAAAAATCACTTTTCATGCATTTTGTGAACTTCAAATTATTACATGTTGCTATAAATGCAAAAAAACAATGGATTTGAACATTTGAGAAGGAGAAGCTTGAACAACTAAGACAGTTTTAGATGTTAAAACTCAAACATCTCTTAGATACCTGCATTTTGAATTTAGAAACAAACCAAACTCCAAAATAACGTCTCTATTGATAGTTATTTTGCAGATGCACACATGTCGTTTAATTTCTAAATGCAGGCTATGTATATCAAAGAGAGTGTTGTAACTATTCATGAACATAAATAAAAACGGTTCAGCGATGACATGTTAACTTTGTTTTTTCACTCACAGAACCCCCAGATTCAGTCACTATGTCTTCCAGTTGGGATGACAGTATTAAACTTTTTATGATTGGATTTATCCACTGAAACGGGCTAGATTTCCCATGGTTAAATGCAGAAAAAGTCGGAAAAAGTTGCTCACAGTATATACTCAGTCGCTAATTTTCAAACCGTATCAGAAACAAAGGTCCACAAATGGAAAGAGAAAAAAACCTCATTTACGAACATCTTAAATATGTCCAGATGAGAGAGCTGAGGGGAGCTAAAAGTTCTTCATCATGTGGATCGCCCCCTGATGGTTGATTACAGATGCTAAACTCCACCCACTCTGCATTATCAGTGCAACTTTGCATAAATTAAAAATTCAGAGTACGCATCCAATACGTTTTTCCTAAAGGTGATTTCTGTGTTTTAAGGTAGATTTCATCAGGCTGATTTCAGTTCAGCTTGTCATCTTTCTGAAGTGTATTTTGACTTAGTGCTTTGATGATATCAAAAGGGATGACTGACGGTTATAATGACCACCTCATTCCAGACTCTGTCAGACACACGGGCGGAGACGATGTGGTGGCAGGTGGGGAGACGAACATTAAGTCCCTGTATGTTTACTGTGGAGGCTCCGGGTCAGAAACAGGCCACAAAATCGCCCCAGCAGCTCCTATAATCCCAGTGTTTTGTCTACAGGAAGGTGGAATATTGTGCCGTTCAGTTTTTATATGTAGTCTATGGTCCAAATTCTGTCAGTGGAACAAAAAAAGAATGAAATGTTCCCATTGTCCTTCAGATAATCCAGTTAAACCCAGAAAGACCCAGTGCTACTTTTGTGGTAGTTCCCAAACTACTCTTTTTTTCCCCCCTACATTTAACCTTTCTTAAGCGATGAATCATCATTTGTTATGAAATAATCCTCTGTGTTTCTCATTTTTCTGGTGAAAATGGAGTATTTTCAGTGTTTCCATCCACTGTCCATGGGTTTTAAGGCTGATTTATGGTTCTGCATCGATTTGACGCAGACGGCTCGGCGTACTTGATCGCCGTCATTTATCATTTATAGTTGTGCGTCTGTGTCCGTGCTACGCATGGTAATTCACTGCCACAACGCTAGGGGGGGGATGAGTCGCGAAATCTCCTGAATTCGTACGTGGAGTGTTTGCTTTCCGGTTACGGCAGAGTGTTCCCTCCAAGAATTAGTAGACATCTGACTGTCTTTGTAATTCGGGGAGGATGAGTTGTACAAATGGTCCTATTTCCTGACTTCTTCGATGAGTCGCTCTTCTGCTTGGTCCATCTTCAACTGCAAGAATTTAAAAATGGCGGTGTTGTATGCAGAACAAACCGGAAAGCAGAGAGCCGGAAATGATATAGCGCGGACCAATCACAGCCCTCGCGGTCTGCGTCACTAAGACGCGTAGTCAGGATTTTGTGGAGGTGCGCACCAAGCGACGCAGACGCTCTGTGAAGTGTCTGCGTCAAATCGACGCAGAACCATAAATCAGCCTTCACTGGTGATTCAATGCTGTAGAACACAGGTGTAAAACATGGGGCCCAGGGGCCAAATCCGGAACGCCAAAGGGTCCAGTTTGGCCCTTGGGATGAATTAGTGAAAAGCAAAAATGACATTGAAGATATTAATAATCCTTTTAGTTCAGGTTCCACATTCAGACCAATTCAACCTGCAGTGAATCAGATCAGTAAAATACTAACATAAAAACATATAATTAATGACAACTCCACATTTTTCTCTTTGCAAATGTAAATGTTTTAATGTATTTACACTAAAAAAAGTATAATTTTGCAATCAATGCAAATAACCTGAACAAATATGAACAACCTGACATGTCTTCAGAGAAGTACAATTTTACCAATATTCTGCCTGTTATTAAATGTTTTTTTGTATTTGTAGATCCACTGTGTCTGTAAGTTGTAATATACATGCGCAAATGATAAACTGAGACATAATATTCTTAAAATTACACTTATTTTTTTCAGTTTGTTCATGTTATTCACATTGTTTGAAAGGATAGTTTGTAAATGTAAACACTCTCATCAAGTAAATTGACTTTTTTCGCTCTAAAAAGGTTCGAGTTGACGTTATATATTTTTATGCTATTATTTTACTGGTCTGGCCGTCTTCAGATTAAATTTGACTGAATGTGGCCCCTGAACTAAAATGAGTTTGACGCCCCTGCTGTAGAAGATGATGGTGTTTCCATGGTAACTGCAGAGGATCTCAACATACAAATGGGTCACATGTGGTAACCATGAAAAGATGATAAACTGTATTTTACACCAATTATTGACATGTATTGCTAGGATTAGTGGATCAACAGGTATTAATCAGTCTAAATCAGTAGATGGTTGTGGTCGCTGGTGGATGTTTGGGTTTTTATGGGTTAATAAAGTTTGACAGATCTGTGCTTCAATGTTGAGACACGTACAGCAGTTTTCAGCAAGTTGTCATTTAACAAATATAAAACCGTACACAGCAAATGTGCCTGTGTTAATTTTTCGGTGTAGGAGTAAATTAACAGGGGTTACTCTTAATTTTACTCAGATTTGATCAGTATTAACTCCCTCTAGAGTCGGGTTAACACTGGTGTTAGTGTTAAACTAACACTGAAAAGAGTGGACGCATATACACACTTTCCAGTGTTAAATTTGACACTCTCAGAGTTGATTTAACACTGGCATTTTTGCTGTGTAGGTCTTCTCTTACAGAAGTTAAAGATATATTGTACTTTAGAACAACTGCTTCAAATTTCATGCATCTATCCTGAATAGTAAAAGAGGAATGACTTATTGAACTTAGCATCTTTTACTGTTTTGCTTTTGTTTTGTTTTTTTACAGTAAAATCACTCCTCATTGTCACCCCTCATTTCCAAAGCTTAAATATCTCAAAAAACACTGAAGTTACAAATCTGAAATACTGTATTTTGTTATGGTTATGAATTATATTTTCTGGAAATATGAACAAAATCAGAGAATGGTCAGTGGAACGCTTGCTATTGTTGTGACTTAAGGTGGATTCACCCACAGACAGGGCTTTGATTAGGGAAAGTAAAGTGGTGGTTTGGTTGAAATATTACTGAATCACCTCTGAGGTGTAATTTTATCATTTCTTTGTGGGCTTTTTCTGATGCACAAATATTCATGCAAGAAAAAAAATCATAAAACACTGATTTTATGCGTTCTTTTGAGTGCTTACTCATTGCTGCAGATATTTTGTGTTCGTCCAAATCTTATTATTCTGATACCGTTCCGTAACCTTTACCAAACTAACCATAAAAATCCTCAAGTAGATGAAGCGCTGTCAGTGGTTAAAACTCTGTTATGTTTACACACACATATAGTTTTTGATTCATGAATGTTTAGATTATAAATACATGTTGGGTTTTCAGAAATTTACAATGACAAGAAAAATAGGTTGAAACAAATGTTGCATAATGCGACGTATGTCATTTTTCATCAATTCAACTCTCAATTTGTTGAACCTTAACCCAGCACATTTGAATTAACAGGCACTAAGAGTTTTACTATTTAATTAGTACAATGAGTTATTTTTGCAGAATTATTCACAGAGCCCTGTTGATCCAAAGGTAACCTGCAGTCCTTAGATGTTACTGGTTGTATATTAATGTAATGAGTGCAGACGCATGCAGAGAGCATTTGTCCTCCACTGCGTAAATACATTCTGTCCACATCACCTATGTGTTTAAAACACTGTTGTGATGATGGATAGAGTGTTTTGATCAGACTTATCATCAGTCTCAGTGGATTCAGTGCAGAGCGCTCACACATGATGTGTTCACGCATCACAATCACTGTTCAAACCCGGAGAAAAATTATAAACCCCTACTGTTTGGGGATTTATTGATCTGAGCTGTAAAATACAAGTCTAATAGTTGCTAATTATGTAAATGTCTGCAAGGGATGGTCTCTGAAGCACTGGAACGTCTCACTCGTCCTCCGAGCAGGGACGTTCCCTACGGACTATCGCTACAATAACACTGAATAATTTAATAAGCAAACACACCACTGCTGCCGCTGTACCTTGCTTGTTAGTCATAAAATCACATCTTATTAAAGGTAATGCCGGATTTTCACCTTGTGCAGAGTGAGGTGATGCCTAGCAGAGTGTGCAGCAGAGACAGCGGTCCTTTACATGGCCATGGCACTGAGCTCCATGTCCCCAGGCTATACAAGCCTGAATTGTTTTGCATTAGCCATAAGACAGATGGGAGGAACACCTCCAGCATGGTGATTAAATCAAGCAGATAAAGCTTATTGAGATGATGTGCTTGATTTAGAGAGGGGAGCGAGGCATGGCATTAGAGGAAGGAGGGAGAAAGGGAGAGGCGCATGTTCTCTGGAGGTTTGAGCTTTGATTACAAATGTACATTTTTCAGATTCAGCCTCACTGTAACAAAAAATAAAATGGTAACTGTATTTTCTGCCAAATGAGATCGAGAGTCACAATTTTTTCTTGAAATGCTAAGTTATGTTCACTTTTTTTTTTAGGTGTTTCTAGCTATTTTTATCTGAAGTTGCTAAACTATATCTTAAATTTTCATTTTTAATCGCACTTATTTTTTTCATTTATTTTCCCCAAATTTCTTAATCTGCTTAGGGGCAGTGATTATCAGCGAAAATGTGTGTAATTAAGTTCATGTTGGAGTCTGGAAGCCATTAGCATCAGCTAACTTCATAGAAAAAAATCATGACAAACTAAGTTGCCTACATCCATGGTACACTGCAATTTTTTATTTATTTATTTATTTTTTTTTACAATGTTAAGTCCCAAGTTCACTATCCCATAAAGACCCAAACAGACACTGGTGACCTACTGATCGAAACTGTTTAATACCTATGGATCCATTAATCCTATCAATACATGTAAATAATTGGTGTAAAATACAGTTTGTCGTCTTTCATGGTCATCAGATGTGACCCATTTGGACATTCAGATGCTCCGTAGTTACCATGGAAACACTATCATCTTCTACAACATTGATTCACCAGTAAAACCCATGGAGTTGGATCAATGATAGTGGTTTTAGACACATGTTTTGACGTTCAGTTAAGGATATATTTTGCTGAAAATGTCACTTTTTCTTCAGTTTTCTGTGTTTTGATATAATCACTTTTAAATTTACTCTGAGCTTTTATGAACATCTACATGATCAGTAAATTAAATATGTGAAAATATTAAGTTTACACTGAAAAAAGTTAGAATAAAGAGGGTATATTACAGTAAATGGTGATAAATCACTTAAGAAATGTTAAATATAGAAACAAATTCATTTGAGAATGGACATAAGTACACATGTAAGTCTTTATGTGTTAATGACTCTCTCCTGCTCCTTCAATAGGGTGAAACATTAACTATGATCAGGGCCGTCGACAGCTTTGGTCGGGCCCAGGACAAACACCCCAGTCAATACATGCAATGTAATGAGGATCCAATTCTGGGCCCTCTCTATCCCTGGGCCCGGGACAATGTACCCCTTTGTCCCCCCCTGTCGACACCCCTGACTATGATTAGCTTAGAAATGCAGTAAATTAATGCAAAAAATAACAAAGCAACACACTTCATGTTACCCCTGTGGGGCCGGCGTGATCAGATCACGTGGCGTCTTTAAAGTGCCGTAACAAAAAACCTCTGTCACATGGAGCACTGCCGTCAACTTCACTGGAAAGTGCAGATTTGAAACTTTCTCCCAGTTTTTATTTGGCACCGATAGACCATGGAAAACTGGAGATATGATTGTTTTAATTTGATAGTAGAAAATGTTTATCCGAGCATAATGTGCACTTATGCTGGTGGGATGGGACGGCAGGGGGTGCATTTCTGTTCATATATTCACTATTTTACAAACTGGCAAAAGTGGTTGAATCAGCTAAAACTACTCTATGTGATGACGTTATAGTTATAGACGTTAGAGATATTATAGGTTATAGTGAAATAATAATTATCTCTTTATGTAGATGAAGTTGTGATGAAAAAAAAAGATACCTAGCATGGGCATGTTAAATATTTTTGTATGTGGTATATAGAGACAAAATCAAACATATTAATAAAAACAGCCAAAATATGCTCAGGATTTAAAGGTTTAATGTACAAATCCTACACATTGAACCTTTAAAGCATCACTTAAACTATATCTATATCCAGAGTACGTACTTTACTCATTATTTAGAGGTTTAAAAAAAAAAAAATAGGGATAATTTTTACATGTAGTATAAATGACAAAATATTGCACTATGATTCAAGAATATCAGTCATGAATTACAATCTATCCATATGGAATTGTCGTAAATATGTATTGGAAGCATCTATGAACCAAACAGACTCCTCAGCCAGTGAATGAGGATGGTACTGAAAGTCTCACACAGCATACGCTCCAACAAATACACTGCACACTGTGTTTGGAAATGACCGATGATTACTTGTCCTTGTTGGTTCTCGTCTTAACATGAGATTTATCAGACCCCGAGTAGAACAAAGACGGGGAATTACACAAGCTTTGTCATTTAAACGCTACAATATGGAGGAATGATGCTGATTGTATTTCCTCAAAGCAGTCCTGGTGTCACAGGTGGAACCATGGAAGGCTGTTGAAGGCAGAATTAATCCCACATTCATAATTTTCTTTTCTTTTTTTTTTTTTTGTTTATTACCTCTACCAAGGAGGTTGTGTTTTTGCCAGCATTTATCTGTCTGTTTGCATATTTGAAATAAATAAATAAAATATACTAGAAAAGCACTCGGAGAACGTAGACCTCCGCCGAGGTCGTGTTTGTACTTTCCCCCACTAGATGGCGCTGAATGACCTCATAGGCAGCTCAGTGCCGTCATGCCCTATCTCCTAATGATAAAGAAACCTTTGAAAAATTCTTGGATTCAGACAGTGATCTGGATCACCCCCGAAATCACTTGTTCCTCATCCCATTTTTAACAATTCCTGAAAATTTCATCCAAATCCATTCAGAACTTTTCAAGTGATTTTGAACACAAACAGATAAACGCCAGCAAAAACATAACCTCCTTGGCAGAGGTAATAAGCATTAGCGATTAGCATTAGCATGTAGCATGTAGCACTAACAATGAGCTTCCGTTGAAGGTGCTCAGGGTGTGTGAAAAGTAACTAGACATTAAAAAAATGTTAATAAAATCCATATTCCTTTTGTATTGATAAACATGATACATGTTCTTCATTACATAGGAAAGTGAAAGTAAATACTCATATTTCATTGTCCGCTAGTTTCCTCAAATGGCCAGGGCTGGAATGAATAACCTTCGGAAGGACGTCATCTGGGATGTCACTTAGAACATCCTGAATCCATGAATAAGAAATAATACTACGTTCCAGGCAGGTTTTTGAACCCGTAAGTCGTGACTCGAAGCCATGACTCAAGACTTTGTAGCGTTTCAGGCAAGTCACACAAAACTGCCTGAGGGCAAGGAATTGTGGTCGTAGATGTAAACAAACCAGCATGGTGGACCGTACGTGTACATGTTATGCTCAATTCCAGACATTTCTATCCCAGAGGTGTTTGCTCTTTGCTTATTTGAGGGAAACAGTGGATGAAAAACAGCATATAAGGCGAGAGAAGCTGTTATACCTTTTATATTGCGTTATTTGGATACACATTTGGTATTGATTTATTCTTGCACTCAATGGACTGAAATCTCGTTAACGCTCGAGTGGCTGCTGATCATGCATAACATTTGCGGATAAATAACATAAGAGCAATACCTTGTTTGAATAAACGCCACATCTATGGGGGCCGCCATTGTTGTTTCATGGGTTATGTGATGTCAGAGCGCGGAACTGGGAGCACATGGCTGTAATACGAGCTCACGGGTGGGAAGCCAGGGGTTTGATTGCCATTCCAGTGCATTTTCACTGGTAGAAGGTTGGAAAAACACAGGTTGCGGGCTGCCTGGAACACAGCATAAGACAATAAGAAAATAAGAAATTCCCCTTAGTGTTGTCTGTTTAACCCATAAAGAGCCAAATATCCACCACGGACACAAAAACCATCTACTGACTGAAAATATATGAGCTTTAGAGCCACTAATCCTATCAGTACATGTAAATAATTGGTATAAAATACAGTTCATCATCTTCTCATGGTCATCAGATACAACCCATTTGAACGTTCAGAGGCTCCTTAGTTACCATAGAAACACTGCCATCTTCTACAACATTGATTCACCAGTAAAACCCATGGAGTTGGATCAATGAGAGCAGTTTTAGACACTTGGTTTATCTTCAGTTAATGACTGATTTAGTTGGAAAAAGTCACTTTTTCCTCAAGGTTTCTCTCTTTCTGGTTTGATAACCCTCAAATATAATCTCTGCATTATGATTAAAGTACATGATGAGTAAAATAAATGATGGAAAATACTTGATTTTCACTAGAAAAAAATGCCAAATGGAGAGAATAATATATGATAAGTGGTGAGAAATCACGTAAGAAAGGTTAAATGGAGACACAAAAGTAGCGCTGGGTCTTTACAGGTTAAAAATGTTTTCGTCATGACTTCAGCGATACTAAAAATTCTATAAGAAATTTCTAATGCCCAGATACTTTTCACGAACCCTGTAGATCTTCATCATCAAGGGCACAGACAACAATATTAACCTATCTGTACCTGTTTTAGTATCTATCTATCTATCTATCTATCTATCTATCTATCTATCTATCTATCTATCTATCTATCTATCTATCTATC
>JAQQZY010000009.1:25261593-25271739 GCA_030068375.1 Ostorhinchus rueppellii | reverse complement strand
TCACTTCTTTTGAGTACATTTCCCCTTACTTAAAGCTTTTTTTTCTTGTTTGTAGACCCCTATTTTTTGCAGTGTAACAAACAAACGCACAGTAAAACATAACCTCCTTGGCAGAGGTTAAAAAAAACAAAAAAAAAAAACAAAAACTAATCCAGTCCAAATAGTCCTATCGGTGACACTCATTTATTAGCATCTGTTAGCATCTTATCACATACAAAGTAAAGTCTGTAGACATCTCCATTGACAACATTCCACATATTTATTATTGTAAACATTTGGCGACAACAAACACAATAAAGTATGTGGTTGGTTGATGTAAACAGTAAGTTTCATCTAATTGGTTGGACTAGTTCATGTAAATAACCAGGTCTATCCTCAACGGGTGAATCTGGAAATGGTGTTTACGAACCAGTATCTGAAGTTATTCCAGTCTTTTTTTTTTTTTCCAGGAACTTTCTTTACACGACTGCAATCCCCATGTTCATCCGTCGTATGTGCATTCCATACTTTGGACGTCACTCTTCTTTTTTCTGGTCAAAAGCATTGGCACCATTCGAAAGAAAGAACAAAACCAGTCTCCACTCGCTTTAAACACTTGGCTCGTGCTGATTTTTTTTTTTTTTTAGTAGTGTGAAGCCTGTCTTAGTTTTTTTCTGTGAAATCCATACAACAATTGTGACAAGAGATGTGTGATTTCATAACGCTGAAGGACACTGATGCGGGCTGTGAAGTCCATAAATTCAGATTGATGTTAGAATGAATGCACTGGTGTGAGTTTCACACAATAACAGAGGGGCAAATAAGCACAGTGTGGCCTTGAATATTCAATTAAAGCATTTGACTGTTTTTTCTTCCGTTTTGAGAATATTTGTACTCATACATTTACACAAAACATGCCCGTGTGAGGCTCTTGGCGCATGAAACGAGCTCAGCGCAAGTCCAACAACTGTCAGAAAACAGTTCATTTGGCGAACAAACTGCAAACTGCAGTGCACCAAATGTGGATGACAGCTCACAGATTAGACAAACCCTCAAAGCAGCTAATCGTTTACTGCCCGCTGGGGTCCAGAGACGCAGAGTAAACTGAGGATTACAGCGCAGCCATGCCCCATCCCATCTGCATCACAGCTCCACATCTGTTCCTCCTCCATTCAGGCTAAACACAGCCCGTTGGTTCGTACTCACAGGTGCACGACTGCGAGGACTGGAGGAGTGAAGAATGCACTCAAAATGTCCTGTTTTTTTTTTCTTTTTTTTTTTTTTCTTAAATCAAGAAAGGTGATTACCTGCTCCATGTGTAGTCCATCAATCTAATGGCTCTAATCATCTCTTCATCTGCATCTCATTGCACCTACAAAGCCCATCCAGTCTGAAGCAGCAGTGTAATAATAAGACCAGAAAGGCCGTGATTAACCATTATTCATTTGCACGATCATGCCCGGGTAAACAATCTGTCATGGACTAAACGCACCTTTTTTTCCTCCCACATCAGATTTACGACCTCCTCCATTTTCCTCAAAGCAGAAGGGCCCTTCCCCGCTCGGCGATCCCCGCGGCGAGCTCGGCGCTACAGCTGCGGCTGATTGTTGAGCGCCATAAAAACTCTGTAATCCAATGACCCTAAGCAGTCGCCATCAATCCAACATGCCACCTGCAGGCAGCCATGATGGCAATGTGTCCCCTGAGCCCCAGCCGAGTGGGCCCGGCGCTCCCCTCCAAAAAGCCTGCAGCGATATGAGTGTTACTGGTAGAAACACAGCCATGCCATTTAATTTTACAAAGGGGAAAAAATCAATAGCTATGAAAAGCCTGTTTCAGCGCGGCTTAGACAATCAGCAAGTACACAGTGAGAAGTACAGGAGGAAAAAAAGAAATACGGGATTTGTACAATAGACATTTCACAATATTACTGTAGGTCCAATATCGAAAAAAATGTGATCTGTACTTTATAGCAGCACTTAAATCTGAGAAAAATTCTCAACACGTAGTCAAACTAGTGTCTACAAGAGGCGAACTTTAGAAATTAAGTTATCAAAAGTATTTCTAAGGCCTTGTAATAACTCTGAAAGGCGAATAAAAGGTTAATTTCGATCTCTTTTCAATGACGCGAAACTAAGGGAGCGTTTTACACTGAAGTCCAGACTGAGGTTCATGTTTTTGGGACATTTCATGCTTTTCTGGTTAGTTTTGGTTTTGTGTTGCTTTTTCTTTTGTGCAAATTAGTGAAATTACAGATAAATCCATGAAATTTCCTTACATCGTGATTACATTTGACCGACTATTGGTACAAGCAGGACTCAGACTCAGAACAAAACGTCACAGATGCTGTCACAGAACGAAATATTGAATGCACAGCACGAAATAAAAACACAGAATAGACTTTAAAAACAACCCGTGTATAATAAATAAATAAAGAACTGCAAATAAAACTGCAAAAGAATATCGCACTTACAGGGGAGTCACTATCGCACATTCTACATTGTAATGTAGTCATAGTACTCATAGAACTAGAAAATTATAGGAAAATAAAAGCTCAGAAGAAAAAAAAACAAAAAAATGACTGTTTGTTTTAATGGCTTCCACTTAATTTGAAGTTTGCTTCCACATACAGGGATTCATTACTTTGAGTTGGAAGTTCGGACATTCAGATTTATTATTACTTACTACCATTCATCATTAATTCACTTTTTTTTTTTTTATCTTTTTCACTTTTTTTATCATATTGGCTTTTAAAAATCACACCTCTGCTTTTGACCTCCTTCAGCTCATTTATTTTTTCCACTTCTTCCTGTTTGTCTTTTGTTTAATGCTTGAAAATAGACAGTTTTAACTTCCTGTAATTGATCCAAAAGTCCAAATTGTGTGAAAAGGAAAAAAATAAAAAAGCTTCACACAAGATCTAACTGAAATAATTTGATCTGGATTGTGTTCTTGGGGATTTGACACTTTTACCAAAATGTCCCAAAACAAACAAAAATGAAGAAGTTACCATTTTTTACATTATATTTTGAATTAGTCACTTTTGTCAGACGTTTCAGCCCATTTTCAAGTTTAAATGTTCAGATTTCAGATCCATCAGTGTTCGCAGATTTGTTTTCTGTTGAGGTAACATAATGTAATATATTTTGGGCTGTCCTCATATTTAAGGCAATTAGACAATCTAATTATTTACCAGATTCTAGAGCAACTCTGAATATTAAGCCAAATACCAACCAAACTGCCATCATTTTTTTGGAAGCGTTTCCTTCCTTCCTCCCAGACCGACAGAATTTGCCATTAACTTTGACTTGGACCAACAAACTGTTCATAAAACTCACAAACTGCTCCCAGTTTGGTTGATCTGGATATCTGCCAGTTGGAGGCCTAAAACGGATTTTGTTTCAGAAAACAAAACATGTTGGTGTTTCAGATTTGACTGACAGTACTAATTGGTGCTCTGACAGATTTGTTTTTTCCCGTCGTCTGTGAAATAAAGCAAATCAACAGAATTTGGCAGATCATTGATGTAGAGTTGAGTTGACTTAAGAGTTTAGAAGGTTTATGTGCATATTTTTTATGCAATTTTAGAATCACTTTGGTCTTAAAAATATCCAGGTATGTTGTTGTCATTTTTTCCAAATGAATTTCACTGGAAGGAGAACTGTTACACGTAAAGTATTCATATTATTGCAATGTGAGCTAAGCTTTTTGCCAGTCCACCTCACAGTGCAGAGGTGACATTGTTGGTTACAAAATGATTATACTGTTTTGTCTGTTCACTTTAGGCGGCAAAATATAACACTTAAAAAACATCGTGGCATTTTGACTGGCTTTGGTTGGCATGGAATTGGACACATTATTATAAAAAAAGTTTCTACTATTGGAAACAATACGTTTTCAGAAGCATCACAATGACTGGCGTTCAAAATCACCAAAAAGTTCAACTTTTTTTCATAGATACTATTTAATTAGTTTGACTAAAACCTGAATAACGTTCATAAGAAGTAATATAGTTCAGGGCTGCTCTAGTGGACTGCATTATTAACGGAGTGTCCCAAAGAAATGAGCAATAAATGAGCAACCAGATCTCACACAAACTGCATTTATATGTGACTAAACTGCATCTGCACTGTGTTTTTGTAAGTATCATAATCAGCCCCCATAGTACATTCTGATAAAACATCATTTGGATCTGAAGGATTCACCACATTGTTGTTGTCAAACTACTGATGGAAAGTGCTTTTGGTTCTTTTCAGTGTTACTCCTCATCAGAATCAGTCGATTCATTTATTTGTTCAAAAGCTTCCTCCATGTTCTAGGACCTGACCTTGTATATTCACATGTGCACATTGGGCGGTCTGTCAGAGTCTGTGCTTTAACAAACTTACCAAACATAGTTTTTAGGGAGTCTTATTAGTATTAGTGCTGTCAGACTATTTACATTTTTAATCAGATTAATCACAGGGTTGCTGTGGGTTAATCTTAATTACTCATGATTTAATGTCATTCATTTTTAATCTATATTAATCATGTTTCATTTTGCATGAGCAAACAGACTCAAGAAAGAAGGGAATATGTACGCACTTAACATGTTTATTACACACCTTCAACGGTTTCTTTTTTGTAATTAATATTTTATTGTCTTTTCTCAATAAAATAAAAGGTCATTACAAAAAAAGGACAACGTCCCACAAATTGACACTATCAGAAGTCCTCAGTTGTCCTTACTCGCAGGCTTTTAAATTTACAACCAAAAACAAAAAGAAATGAAATAATATAGAAAATAAATATATAATAGAACATGGCAGCCTAAAACCAGGTGACACCTCCAACAGTTTCAACAAAACAGCTGTTCCATCTTGGTGTTTTGTCCTCATATTTTCATCCAGAGGACCTACGTGTTGTTCAGTGTTTTCCATCTTTCTGGGTTGGTTCTGCTGCCTGTCACTACCGGATCAGCTGCACATTGTTCATGTGTGACACTAACTCTACTCTGACAAACGGGGCCAAATGTGTTGTCAAAGGGTCATTCTGTGCTGCAGATGGGTTAATTGTGTTCAAATTTTTAACCACATTAATCATGATGATGGATTAATCCACAGTAACATGTTCATTTTGACAATTATTATATACATTATTATTATATTTATATATTTATTAGTCTCCCACTGTTTTTCTTCTTGTTGCTCCTGATTACAGTAACCATTAACTCAGAGAAAAAAGAAGAAAAAGGCCACTTCAAAAATGCATCCCTTCAAAGAAATTCAATAACATTAAATCCCTGAAGATTTAGTTGCAATTGATTAAACACAGGCATGTACTTTCAAGTGGTGATTTAACCCAACAGATGTGTCTTTTGGATGCATTGTTTAAGGATGACAGAAAACTACACCACACTACAGGCAGATTTTCTTTTATTTATTTATTTATTTACTTTTTTTTTTTTACAAAATGTACTTGCAGTTGCTATTTAGTAGAACTTTTAGAAGGAAATGCATTTAATTATTGGTGGAAGTGCTTGTCAAACAGGTAAAATCATGTTTGGAATCAACATTCTCCTACTGGTCAACTTCCAAACAGGCGTATCACAACTGAAATAACACATGAAAGTTTGCACATGTTACTTTATGTGGTGATCGCGGACGGTCATTTGAAACAAATTGATTTCTGCAGTGAAATGTTGCTGTATTAGATACTAATGCGGTCGGGTCTGGACTCTGAACGTAGGCGGCCAGTCATCAGCGGTCACATTTGTTTACAGTAGTCGTACTAATGTCTCCGAATCAATGCCGTATGGATTTTCAGATGTTAAAATGCTATGATAGCTCCACTGAATCAATAACATTTGACATTCCAGAAATGTGTCCATTTTCGGTGGCATTTCTGACCATTGCTTTTTCCATGAATAGCATTATCAGTGGTCACAGAGGAAGATAAATAGTAAGGACAGGGCTGGCCTTTAGGTAAGTGCGTGAATTTGATTGGACAATGGAAGCTCCCACAGCAAATCACGTTCACTGGGTCGCCATCCCACATGCATGTAAATATTTAAAGGATATGTATACACCGGAATAAGGTGCTAATGGTGCTTTCAAGTACAGTGGAGTGCTTTGTTTGACACTCTAAAACTCATATACGCTCAGAGCTACACTGTACACAGTAGTTTTCCCGCGTTGCCTATGCATAAGCAGGACTTTTCTGCATCAGCTGCGTCGCTCACTGTTTGCAGACGCCGCTATAGCTTATGCAAAACGACAAGAGGCTGTAAAGAAGCGGCGCTCTAATTGGCCATGCGGAAACACGGGATTCAAGTCTGACAAGATACAACGTGCATCACTAATCGACGATGTTCTATGGACCTGTATGTACCGCTGTGCGCACTCACACTGTTTACGCACATGGAGATGCCTGTTAGAATCACACCCATGTGTTTGTCTAATTGTGCATTTGTCTGTGTGCATGTCGAGCTCCCACAAACACAGTTTTTCCCTCTGTGGCGTCAGTCTGTTCGATTCACAGCTCAGTGATAATGTAGACCATTTCACCTGAACATCAGTCACCCTGCACACACACACACACACACACACACACACACACACACATACAGAACGGGCATTAATGCAGCTGTTAGAGGAGGTGTAAGGAAATCTGCATTCAAAGTGTTACTAATTTTAGCCATAATTTGGAGTTTTCTGAAGTGGGATTGTATGAAGTACTTTTACACTTACTTTCCATGATGGTTGGTAGTCCTACAATGTTCTGAATCAGGTGGACGGAGGCAGCGGGGAAACATTTTAACCACCTAAGTGTATAATACATTTAGACATTTTTCCTTCGGCGCTTTCCAATGGGAAACTCAAATAGAATATTTTACCCGAATACAGCTCCAGTTCCTGCTTTAATTGACCCGGACGTTGGTGACTACATTAGTTATAACTTATAGACTGACTGAATGAAAACAGTATGTTATTTATATTTTAGTTTGAGGATGTCTGGTGAAGATCCGACAGTGTTCAGTGGGTGTTATGTTTAGGTTAGGGCTGTAGATAGTGGTATTATTCTATGTTTTAAGCCAAATTTTAGACCTATATTTTATTTTTATTTTTTTAATTATTGTATTACTAGCCTTGGTTTTAGTAGAAGGATAAAGCGGGTATAGAAAATGAATGGTTTTAGTAGAAATTAACATATTCACTATTCATTGGTTACTTATTGTGATTGCTAATATGGGTCCTCAGTATCTAGTTTTGTTCTTTCTCTGTTTGAATGACAATAAACTTCCTCGAATCCTTGTGCATCGGATATTCTAAAGGAAATACCTGTAATAATAGCACTGAAATACCAGTGAACACTTAATTAATGTCTATTAAAACCCCTTCAGTTCCTCTAAGCTAAGACGCAAGCTAGCATGAATTAGCCTAGCCCAAAGTTTTTAGCAACCAATGAAAAACGTCTAATGGTCTTTCTTTTATATCCTCCTGAGACCCAGCTATGCATTTTTATCCTCTGTAACGGACTAACGTTTCACAGTTTTACTTCCTAAATGCTGTCCATTTTAAAGCACATTTCATTAAAAAAATAAATAAACAAAAAAATCAAAACAATTGTCAAAATGTATCTGGAAAAAAACAAAAACGGTCGCATTATTGTTGTTTAATGTAAAAAAAAAAAAAGCCAAACTTTTCATTTTCCTGGGTCTCAGGAGGATATGGCAGACAGAATTTATTCAGCCTCAAAAGATCAACAAGTGGCTAAAGTGAACAAGAATAACATAAATAATGTTTAACTATTTTTTTCCCCCAACTAAGCTAATGGCTAACGCTGCTTAGTATCATACCATAGAAATTGTATATATTATGGAAACAGCTCCTCTAGCCATGTTTTTGTACTTTTTTGTAAGTGTTAATATTGAAATGTGTTATTGTTTTATTTTGGATATCTGTGGTAACACGGAAAACACTTCAGGGTGGAAAGCCAACAACAGACAAAGTGATGAAGGCAGTGATCGACTAGAAATACTAAAGTTTTGCAGTGGAAAAGGCTGCCAATGGTACAGTCTAAACAAATAGAATAACCTTTAGTGGCAGCCAACTGTGAAGTTCCCTCACCTTTTTTTATGATGGCCGTAAAAAATGCAAAGGTCATGATTAGACACAGTGTTTATCCACACACAGTCAGAGTACGGTGACAGCCAATGCATCTTAATGTTTAATGCCACTGTTGTAACACACAAAAATAAGAAGAGAAAGGAAGACTCCTCGTAGCTGTAGTACAAACTCCACTGATGAGGTTCATTGTGATCATCGTACTGCCGTGGTAACACGGTAATGACTACATAATTCTAAATGTTATATTCCTTCTCTACAGTTCTATCCCAACTCCCACTAAATTTAACACATTGGACCTTTAAAGGGATCCTTTCAGGAGGCAAAAATGTTGAAAGTCTGTTCTGCGCCAGCTTTTACAGCAGTATCTACTGCAGGTAATACACTGACTATGGATGAGTACGTTATGCTTTAAAACAGGGGTTTCAAACATGCGGCCCAGGGGCCAACACCGGCCCCCCGAAGGGTTCCGATGTGGCCCGTGGGATGAATTTGTGAATTAACTCATTTTAGTTCAGGAGCCACGTACAGACCAATGTGATCTGAAGTAACATAATAACCTAATAATCTATAAATAATGACAAGTACTAATTTTCTTTTTGGTCTAATGTGGAAAAAATAGCATTGCACTATGAAAATATTTACGTTTAAAACATTCCTTTAACAATAAAATGTGAAAAACCTGAAATTATTATTGCAATTTGAACGCTATTCTGCCTGTTACTAAATGGTTCGTGTGTTTGTAGATCCACTGTGATCTGTGAGTTTTGTTAAAAATAAGCAGAGATGTACTTAGTTACTGTAAAAGTTACTACATTTTAATAGTATTCTGCCTTTTACTGAAACGTTTGTGTTATATTGTACGTAACACACATGTATAAACGATAAGCTGAAGCATAATTTTGCTATTTTTCTTACAAAAAGTATGTTTTTTTCAGGTTATTTACACCTTTTTTGAGAAAGGATAGAAAGAGGAAAAGTTTTATTTTCCAAGGTATTGTGCTGTTATTTTAAAGGTCCGGCCCACTTGACATCACATTGGACTGAATGTGGCCCCTGATGAGTTTGACAGCCCTGCTTTAACACAAAACCAAATAAATTCCAGTGTATAGAAAGGTATTATTATAATCAGTGCCATTGTTGACCTCACTGAGTTTATTTTTTTGTTCAGTAGATAAGCTATCATACGTATATGTTCCTGTGATCTTAAGCCGTCCTTTTTTATGCCTGTGTTGGTTGCTGTTGCAGAATGTTCTACTTTAAAGCATAAAGTAGCAGCTTAAATGACTAAAATGACCAGATATTTGGTTACAAATTGTCGTAGTTTACACACCGTACTCAGATCTGTGTCATTCTTTGGCTTTTCGAAGGTTAACATTAGTAAAGGTTTTCCGACGTTTATTAATTGCCCTGACTTTTGGCAGGAGAGCTTCTGAAAATGTGTCCCAGCAATGTAAAATACATGCAGGTTTGTAAAATAGGATGCGATTCCCTGAGGAGACTAATCCACTGTATGTCCTGTACAAGATAATAAATACCTGCTGTATTCTTTTCACCGGAGACTCCTCAAAGAAGGAGAAATGATGCTGGACAGTTTCATTTTATTATGAACGTTCAGTGCCAGTAAAGGAAGTAGTTGGTCTTGTATGGACCTATGATACATGCATGATTTATCTGGAATTCTGGCAGTTTTACAAATAATCATTTTTGGAGGACTGCCCAGTATCAGTGCTCTTGGCAATGCATTTGATCTCAATTTGATACTCATTTTTTACCGTGTGTAGTTCATACATTTTTTATGTTTCTAATTATTTTTATACCATGGAATTATCCTCAGAGAACGCAGGCAATTAATGAGACACATAAGGAAGATGTTCTTGGTAAATATCCAAATAACAGGGACACAATCCAATACTATATTTGGAGGTAAATGTTACTACTAGTGCAGCACGGTGGTGCAGTGGTTAGCACTCGTGCCTCACAGTAAGAAGGTCCTGGGTTCGATTCCTGGGTGGGACCTTTCTGTGTGGAGTTTGCATGTTCTCCCCGTGTCTGCGTGGGT
>JAQQZY010000009.1:25059197-25070008 GCA_030068375.1 Ostorhinchus rueppellii | reverse complement strand
CATACTGGTCACTACAGTGGACAGTTATTCTCCAGCTGTTCTCTTGTATATTCATGGGTTTTGTTGTTTTAGTTCCACATTCATACCATTACTGTAACTATCCTGTTCTAGATAAACCAGATCTGCAGTAACATGTCTGAGTGTAAATCAAGTGCTTGTTATTGTTATTAGACTGTAATTCACTTTTTTTTTTTTTTTTTTTTACAAAAAGGGTTTGTTCTTTTGGCATATTATCTCCATTAGTGAGTAGTGACTAGTACTAGAATAGGTTAAAATTTGTGAAAATATCAGGTTAGCAGCATTAAAATGTTTTTATTTCATAGATTTCACACATTATATTAGTAAAAACATGTTTCTTTGCTTCAAAAAATTAAACACATGCGTCCAGCTAAATATTTTTTCAACTGCATTTTTTTTAATGGCTAAAGAGGAAAAATAGAACACTCAAGGAAAAATAATCTTGATTAAGGCTTTCATAATTCATGCATGAAAGGGTTCATTTCAACTTTAGTGTTCCAAATTTTATTGGAGGACAAAACAAGACTTCATTACCTTTGGGAAATTTCTCCCAAAAAAAGTATTGTCATGTAGAAAATCATGGTCAGTGAAGTTACCATATTTGATTCCTTGCCCATATGTGGCAAAAAAACAAACAAACAAAAAAATAGACACAAGAAAAACACACTTAAAGTTATAAAATCCATGTTCCTTGCACATTACAACAACAGAAGTGCTGATACAAACATCTGTCAGACATATTATCACTTTGCTTTGTTTGGTGCCATAGTTTGCTGGTACTAACGTTATTAATGATGTTCAGTTATGGTCACTATTCATGCAGAGGTGGACCTTACAGACCCCACTGGACCTGACAGTGCTGACTCATAACTGTCGCTGTTACTGTCTTGTAATGTGTACAGAAATGACCAAAAATAGTCGCTATCCTGATAAAGGGTTAAGCTGAAAAATGCATTATCTCACAGCTGAAACCCTGCCTGTATCACTCTGCATTTCCCTGCACCTTTTACATCGTTTTAATTTTTCCCTTCTTACATTATTTAGACTGTCATCGGCTGTTGCATCTTTTACATATTTTTTTTTACTGTTAGAGGCCAAAACCCAACCAACCATAATGTTCTAACAACTAAGGTCTCTCCACTCTTTAACACATGGCTGAAAAAACATCGTAACGCATTGTTTTTACATTTGATTTAACAATAGAGCTGAATTACCACCATCCATCCATTCCATTTGTGACCCATGGGACCATGATCCCATCCATCCATCTTCTGAACCGGCTTTATCCTCACCAGGGTCACGGGGGTCGCTTGGAGCCTATCCCAGCTACTTAAGAGCGAAGGCTGGACCCTGAATGTGTCACCTGTTCATCACAGGGCTGATATATAGAGATAGTCACTCTCACATTCACACCTACAGGCAATTTAGATTAACTGATTAACCAATCAGTGCATGTCTTTGGATTGTGGGAGGAAGCTGGAGTACCCAAGAGAACCCACGCAGGCATGGGGAGAACATGCAAAGTCCACAAAGATAAGATAAGCTTTATTTGTCCCATGCACAATTATACACAGTACAGTGTCCAGTGAAATGTGTTTTGTACCTACATCCAGTTTCAATTAAAAGAAATAAATTAAAGATAAAGATTAAATTTAAAAATGAAGGTGTAATAGAAAATAAGGTTCAGAAATATATGTACATAAATAACTCAAATAAGCAGAAGGAACACTGTTGTATACTATAAGGTGCATTTATTAAAAAGGTGCCAGTATGTAGTGCAATGTCCAGTTTAAAGCTCCGAGTTGAGAAAACGAATGGCCTGAGGGAAGAAACTCATCCTCTCAGTTGCAGTCTTCATGCAGTGATGGCGTCTGCCTGACAGGAACAGAGAGTTTCCAGGGTGGCTGGGCTGCTTCAGGATCTCCTCAACCCTAGACTTGCATCTCTCGATGTAAATGTCCTGCAGGTTGGGAGGGCGGATCTGATGGTCCTTTCAGCTAAACGGACCACTCTTTTGAGGGCCGAGAAGTCCTGTTTGGTACAGCTGCCCAACCAGGTGGTGATGCTCCTGCACAGGATGCTCTAGGTGGTGGAAATGTAAAAGTTCCTGAGCACTGAAAGGTCCCACCAGTGACTGGTGTTGGAATCGAACCCAGGACCTTTTTGCTGTGAGGTATGAGTACTATCCCCTGCACCCCCACGTAAACCAGGACCATGATCCCATTAGAATTACAATAGGAGTTACATTTGTCAAATGAAAATATAGTTTTACAAGTCACCATAGTCAGTGTGTGGTAAAACTAGAGAAGACTTAACACCCAAATGTCATAGAAGTGGCAGTGTCCCAACTTACACTTCATGAACTGTTCAGAGTCACTGAACTTGTAGTTATTTTCACCTCTGTTGGTACTTTTCCCACCTCACTGTGTTCAATGTATGACAACAGATGCAGTTCATTAAGTTGTTGAGCGCATAAAATTGCAATAAAGTGTTTATCCATTGTCTTTATTGGCTTGTAAAATTAATACACAAAGATGTGATTTGTGGAAAACATAAGTGTAAATTACTGATGGGAATCCTTCTCTCTGGTTTTTATGGCTCTGGAGCTGAAAGAACAGACTCTTCTTTGTTGCTTAAATTATCAGCAAAAATGACATAAAATTATGTGGAACATGGATTAGAAATGTACAAAACATCTAGAACAACAGTTGTATTATTGTACTGAACTGTCTTTTTTCATAATTTCTGGTCTTTTACTCATATCTTGACCAAAATGAGGCCTTTGCCCCAAAATACAGTATATTCAAAGCTTCTTAAACTAGTCAATCATTTTTGTTAAATTTTTTTTTTTTTTGTATCTAGACAGCAAAACACATATGGCTTACACTTATTGTGAAGGAAACTGAACAATGCTGATAAGGTTTGTCGTGTTTTAATTTGAACTCAATATGGTGAAATTGTTCCCTAAACCATAGCTTAAAAAATGAGTTCCAAACCCCACCCAAACCTTCTTCATGTTATTTTATTTATTTTTTTTGGTGATAAGTCTCTATTCTTGGGTTGTATGTTAAAAATGCTTTACTAAAACCTTAAAGTGCAGTACGACCTGCCAGTGTTTTCCAGATAAGGCAGGATGGGGGGATGCATTCTGCTCATTACCAAAACCCCCTGGATGCTGTCCCACCGCCGATGCTGTGTCGCAGGTACTTCTTCATGCGCCATTTGATTAATAGATTAATTCCAAAGTAACATGCTCTTATTCATTGTTTTCTCTGGTGGGACTCAATGGCGGAAGCGTTGATTAATGGGATTGAGAGTGGAAATGGTAATCTGCACTTTTGAAATTCATGACCTACTTTATGCACTACTTAAAAAAAAAAAAAAAAAAGCACCAGCTTCTCTTTGGCTGGGTCTTCCTCATATCATATCTGCAGTACCAGACTACTATGCATAGAAGCTGCAGCATAATTCCCCAGGGCCAATTTGTTTATATCTGCAATAAAGTGCTACTGTCACATTAAATATGGTAGACTGGAGACAGGGGAGAATATATTTAGTGCGCAGCCATCAGTGAGTGAGTGTTTCCAGGCCTGGGTCTGGTTTTTCTCCTTGCATTGTGAGCTAATGAATTGGTCCAATTAGCGAACCAATTAACAACACCAAGAACCGCGCTATCAGTTCTCCAACTCTGGGAGAATTCACTAAAGATATATCGTACATACTGATGGGAATGGAAAGTTCCTGGGTATTGACTTTTAGTTTACAAAGAGATTTCATCATAGCTTCAAACCTGCTCTGGGCAACTCTGCATGGTAGTAGTTCAAAATGTTAGCGGCAAGAAAATGTTTGTAATTGCAGAACTTGAATACCCAGAAATCCTGTGTGATGACATCTGCAAACTGTGAACAGCATGTGTTTGCCAACCTTGCCTGTTTGTACACACAAGGAAAGTTAAGAGGAAAAAGGGATGTAAAGCTGGGTACACACCGAAATACTGGCTGAAGGCATTTAAGACGGGACAAAACACACACAGACTGTTTCCACCGACTGTAGCAGATTCTGGAGAGAAACATAAACCTTAACCACCGAGTCAGTCCGCTACACAACAAATCTAACCACCGGTCACTAATGAATGTGCAGCCTGTCACTCAGCAGATTTTACAATAACTGTCAGTCAACTGTCAAAAGGTTTGTACCCAAAACAAACAGCAAAATAGAGGAAAAAGTGGAGAGTTTAGGTGAGATCCTGGATACAGAGGTCTGTTTAACCCTCAAAGACAGACTGGGGTGCTGTAAAGGGGGGGGGGTAGACATGACAAATGGAGGGGGGGCACAGAGCAGTGGAAGGGGTCCAGTGGATACAGGTTAGAAGTTATGAAAATCTCGTGCAAGATCTGCTGTAGGAGTTGCAGGAGTTGAAAGCATGTCAAGTTTCAGTTTTTTTTTCATGCTAGCATAAGTGGTGTTACTTATGGACCCCCATGTTGCAAACCTTATGGTCATTAGATGACATTTTAAATCTTAAATCATACGGTTATATCCCCCCCACAATGTGTCTCAGAGACCAACTCCAGATCTTCTCCAGTACCGTGGTCAAGGGCACCACCATGAGCATTAACCTATATCAACCTGTTCTTATTGGTGGGGTAAACCTGACCATCCAGAGTGAACAGGTCAACTCAACACAAGAAGGCTCTGGTTCTTGACTGGAAAAAGGTGGCCTGCCCTCTCTGGGTCAGTGGAGAGGCCTTAGCCCAAGTGTAGGAGTTCAAGTATCTGAGGGTCTTGTTCACAAGCGAGGGAGGGATGAAATGTGAGATTGACAGGCGGATCAGTGCAGTGTCTGCACTGATGTAGTCATTTCAGTCTGTCATGGTGAAGGAGGAGCTGAGCCAAAAGGCAAAGCTCTTGATTGACCGATCAGTCTACGTTACTACTGTCGCCTGTGGTCATGATTGAAAGGACAAGAGCCCGGATACAACAGAAGTCTGAGCGTACACTGTTGCCTCCACAACCCGGCCCCAGATAAGTGGAGGAAGATGGATGGATGGATGGATGGATGGATGGATGGACGGAGGCTCTGGTCGGACTGAGAATTAAACCTTGAACCTTCTTCCTGTGGGATGGAAGTGCTACCCACTATGCCACCGTGCCACACATGTCATGTTAGATTCATTATGTTGGAACACTTCCAGGCTGAAACCTTACTTTCCCCACTGTTTTGTCTCTATGCCTTTGAATGTAATTCCGCCACATGAGATTTCCATTTTTGGTTTGAGCTGAGTTGTATCACATCTAGAATGTTTACACACACAGATTTGTCAGCGACTGCAAGTTTAATGCCAGGTGGGGCTGATTTTCCCCAGACATGCCTGATCTGTCGACACATCAGAATTGACCTGTCATTAAATCTGTCCAGAACTTCACACGTAACACAGCTGGCAATCCAAATGACACCAATGCTTTCAACTTGGACATTTAATATCAAAAAAGATTGAGACACTGAGTCGAGAAGTTTAAGATTCCACACTTTGCTGAAGTCATTACTTTTTATGTCACCAGTGAAGCAAATACATAATGTGGGAAGTCACAGGTGCATTATCAGCAACTCTGTACTTCCCCTCAGCACTGAGGTACCCCCCCCCCCCCCTCTCTCTCTCTCTCTTTCCTCAGCAGATTGTTTTGGATTTCTAAATGTCAAGTTCACTTGTTTGGGTTCAGTCATCATAGAACTTCAGCAGCATTCCAATAACTATCCAGCAGCAGTTGCTTTGAGAAATATCTTTAACTTTTATAAGACCAACAAACAGCACAAAATAGCTGCCAAATGTTAGCAGTTGGGGAGATAATGGAGGCTTCTTTGGAGGTACTGGAGAAAGCATGACTTTAAGGGGATGAAAATGTTTTATTTCATGTCTGCGGGGTGTGGAAGTGAACAATAAAGTTGATTAAGATACACATGAATGTTCGAAGAGGAGAAAGACTGTAGGGATTAAACTGTCAGTGCATCATACTGATCTTCACAAAAAAGATGAAAATAACCATTAACTATGATCAAGTAAATACTGATGCTAATGTATAGTACCTAAAAATGCTGATAAATGCACTAATCTTTTTTTCTTGCAATTAGGGCAAACTATTAGGGGGTTGTCAGACTGGGTATCCAGATCTGTGCTGTACCTGGATACAATCGCACGTTTCCCACAGATGTTGGGATTACAAGCGGCCTGTGCCTGAGAATGAGCAGGTGTTACAGGGCTGAAACAGTAGGTGGCAGTGTGGAAGGAATTCTGTAGCGATCCAACAAACGAATCAACCAACCAACTGTTCTGTTTTCAGGCAACAATAGTGTTGAGTGGTTCAGTCGATAAAGCGAGCCATGCCGCATGGATTGAGGCTTTGTCAGGAGATGACAGGAACGCTGTCTGCGGCCTTGAGCAGATTAGGTCATTTCCGTTGTCAGAGGTGATGAGGTCACTTCCGGTGTCTGCTAATGTACCGTATCGGAGTCCACATAGTCCGTACCCAGGAGTACCTTCTCGGTTGGACTTGGGTATGATACTCGCACATGGGCGGTTTACATGCACGTTGATAAGATTAAGTAGACTTTGAGGTCCAATGAACTCGGTGAAAACGCCCTTAGAGGTCAATGTAATACATGTAACACAATTATCTGGCTCAAGCTGATGTGCTCCATGCATGATTAAACCGGGGGATGCTTGTATGCAGCGAGCTTTGGGTAAAATGACAACTTACTATTTTTCTCAAATCAATCATTGCTGTGAATTTTGCACATTTAGCTGCAGTTTCATCACCGTGTCCACATCAGACACCTATCTGACGCTTATCCCTTAGGGAAGAATGAAATCTTCAAACGAGACTTTCTTGGTAAGACCGAAGGACGCCCAGCGACTAAATCCTCCCCCATTAGCATATCAATTAAATCTGCAGCTCAGAATGGCACGGGCTTTAAAGAATTTGTGTTTGCTGCAGCCAATGAATATTCCTAAAGCCTGATCAGCTTCGAGGAAAAAAAAAAAAGTTGGTGTTGTAAGCCCAGGCTGACCTTGGATATTGGAAGTGTTGACCATTCGCTAAACCAACCGCCGTGCGTGAAGGGGGCGGGTGAGCAAAAGCTGGAAGTCATATGTCTTCTACTGCAATGTTTCTCAGACATTTTTATAAAGCAGTAAAGCAATTAGAAAGCAATAGAAATGGATTAGTTGGTATGTTTTTTGGTCATTGATACTAAAAAAACCCAAAAGGGGGTGTTTCCCTTTTTCAGCGTCACATGAGCGCTGTTCATCCTTTATTTTTTGTGTTCATTTTTTAATAATCCTTGCGTGATCACATTTCACACTTTCAAATATAGTCAGCATGTGTGATGTGAACCCCCCCCGTCTGTCTTGTCCTTTCAGTGATGAAACCTTCCCCTCAGCGGACAGAACAAAAGCTGTCATTCACTGATCCTCCCATTACACATAGTGAGCGTGTCCCTGCCATCTCCACCTTTAAATCCAGCTCTAGCTTTAACCAAGCCTTTTCCTGCCACAAAGAAGAGGACGGAAACACAACCAGAAGGAAAAAAAAACCCTCTGACTTTCAACTTCTTCCCCTTAGGCATACCGATACATCTCCATCATCCTCCCTTGCATGGTTTCGGAGGATGTACGAAGCTAATTTTGATTCCCTTAACGCCCTTTTCTGTCGTGTAATATTTTAAACCAGGCCAACCTGAACGCTGCCAAAACATACACTACCATAAATAATGCTGAGGCACAGAGAGGAACAAGATTGGGTGTTCCAGCAGAAAGCAAACAATATTTTACTGGTGTGTTCGGTTTGGTATAAACAGCAGTTTCTTGTTGGGATGATGAAAACTTTATGGAACTGACATTATCTGCCCTTGGAATTTGGTTGGATCGAAATTCAACTTGTAGGAGAATGTAGTATCTATAAATTTATTCTGTACTTGTTTACCTTTGTGTCCACTACGTTATATCATGAAGGTAAATATTGTACATTTCAATATATCTGTGACAGATTTAACCCAGTGCTACTTGGGTTTCACTTCCCAAATGCGTTTTCCTCTTCATTTAACCTTTCTTAAGCGATTTATCAGCATTTATTATAATATCATCTTCTGTGTTTAGCATTTTTCCAGTATAAATGAAGTATTTTCCCATATTTAATCCATTGATCATGTTGGCGTTCATTAAAGCTCAAAGTAAATTCAAAGGTTATTATATATCAAAACAGGAAAAGTGACATTTTCAGCAAATAAGTCTGCAACTGAGCATAAAACAAACGTCTTCCTCCGCTGTCATTGATCCAACTCTATAGGTTTTACTGGTGAATCAATGTTGCAGAAGGTGATGGTGTTTCCATGTTCATTATGGAGTCTCTGAACATCTAAATGGTGACCATGAAAAGATGAGAAACCATATTTTACACCAAATATTTCCTTGCATTGAGAGGATTAATGGATCAACAGGTATTAAACAGTTCAGATCAGTTGATGGTTTCAGTCATCAGTGGCTGTTTTGTTTGGGTCTAAGATACAAACCATTTTAGGTCATAAGGCTGTGAAAGAACATGCACAATTCAATTAAGCACAGCCTAGCCAAGAAAAATATTTAGCCTTCACCTTTGGTTATGTCATTAGTAATTAAATGTCACAAGATTTTTATTCATCATTTTATCGACAAAACATTGCAGATGACCTGGCCAAAAGAAACAACCCCAGATCATAACACTGCCCCCACAGGCTTACACTATAGGCAGTAGGCATGATGGGTAATCACTTCATCTGCCCATATTTACCTCCACCAAGAAGGTTATGTTTTTGCTGGCGTTTTGTGTTTGTTTGTGTTCAAAATAACTTGAGAAGTTCTGAACAGATTTGGGTGAAATTTTCAGGAATTGTTGGATACTGAAGAAATGATTAACTTTTGGGGGTGATCCAAATCACCGTCTGGATTCGAGAATTTTTTAAAGGTTCTATAACATTGCAAGATAGGACCATTTTGGACATTTGTGAACATAACTCCACAAAGAATGGTCAGGGCACTTGGGGGGGAAAAAATACAGAACATGTTTCCAAAAGGTTCTACAAGATATCAAAGACTGATCTGGATAATTGAATAATGACCTCCACCAAGGAGGTTATGGAATCAGGAGAGTTTGTTTGTTTGTTACTTAGCAACATAACTCAAAAAGCTATGGACAGATTTTGATTAAATTTTCAGGAAATGTTAGAAATGGGACAAGGAACTACTGATTAAATTTGGTGGTGATCTGGATCACCATCTGGATTCAGGAATTTTTAAAAGGTTTTTTTTTTATCATTGGGAGATGGGGCATGGTGGCACTGAGCTACCTTGGCAGAGGTCTTCACTCTCCAAGTGCTTTTCTAGTTTAGCACTGTAATGGTCAATCTGGACTCATGAGATCACATGACCTTTTTCCACTGATACACAATCCAACATTTATGCTCTTCAAATGATGCTTCTTTAACCACTTTCTAAAGTGTTTGTTTTTGCTCTGGCTAATAGTGCACCATTAGCATTTCACCAGCCTCTTCACTAGTGTTTGAGCATTGTATTTACTGCACATTTGTGGTGTAACGAAAATTATTTTGTATCAATTACTCTATTTTTCCCCCTTGTCATGTTAGTGTAAAGTTGCTTTTAATGGGCTGACAAAGCTGTGGCATGCTACATTTACATTTTCCCCAGATGGATGCCCACATGCTTTTAACGTTTTATTTGGATTCATAACTTGGACAGGCTGTCAGCGCGTGTCACCAATGCAAGCACTGTGAAACATGTTTAACGAGGGAAACTTCTTTTAAAAAGTGGCTGATTGTGCTGATGAAAGCAGGTAGCGCTTATACAACCATTAAGCAGAACAGACGCATAAACCCTCCGTTTACTGTACAAGCCTTTAGGCGCTGAATTAAAACAAACACATGGATTAAAGGTTCATTCACACACTCTGACTTTAACTTCACTGCAACAGTAAAGCCAAACATCCAGTGACTGCAGCAGAGCCAGAACAGGAAGTCCGTAAAATAGAGGACATCCACTTTTAACTGCACTGTACTCATCAAACCGCTGGGACACTACATAACTGCCTGGGTATGCTCGGAAATAATTTTATATGAGCTCAAAACCTGTTTAAGAGGAAGTCCATATGCGTTATATTATTTGTTGGCATTTGTCACATTCATCTAGGTTTCGTTGGTGAGTTATACCTGCATATAATGCAAGAGATTTACACATTGCACCCAAAAACCTGCACCTTAGGTTGCATCTCTGGATTTTAAAGTTAGTTTTAGGCTGGACTTGTATCCTCAATGGGGTTCATGAGGTCAGGAATCAGCCACCTATGAAGTCCTGACATCCCTCCCCAGATAATTTTAGACTTGGGGCCCTACTCATATGGGACTTGTGTAACCTTAGGACGACTAGTGATTTAGAAGCCAACCCCTCCATGCAACAAAAGTCTGTTTTTTTTACTATTATTTACTGAATTTATTCCATGTCAGGATCATTATTAATAGGCTACCATTAACAGATACCTGCTGTGTGTAAGGAAACACATTTACAGCCTGTCTGTGCATGGGAGTGGATCTCTCGTTCACTGTGGTTCTCTGAGGTTTCCCTTTTCCCACCGGGTTTTTTGGAGTTTTTCCTTGGAGAAAAGGTGGGTCTGATGTAATAATTGCGCCTTTTGTAACTTGAAATTTCTTTCGTTAGTAGAGTCAATATTTTACCATAAAGGATTTTCGT
>JAQQZY010000009.1:25044094-25059097 GCA_030068375.1 Ostorhinchus rueppellii | reverse complement strand
TTAAATGGCATTACAGTCAATGTCCAGAGGCAATAGAAAATTAAATACACTTGATAGGAAATAACATTATTGATTTATTTTGATTACACAAACATTTAATTATTTTTATCAGAAGTATAATTGATGATTGACAGGCCGAACCCTTTAATTGGCTATTGTTTATGGCCGATACATAAAGTCACAACACTGGATACCTGGAATGCAACGTGCTATCAGTGTGCTCATGCTGTAGCGAAAGAGTGCAAGGAATATTAGCAAACGTCGGAAGAATGGGAAAATATAAGTTTCAGCAGAAGTGATCGGAGGAGGAACTTTTCAGAACCTGGTTAAAGTCGATGTTAAACTGTCATAAAACTGTATCTGCAGTTGGACATTACATTGTTTAAAGTGGCATCAAAAAGCATTAAAGTAAAGGCAATTTTTTTTTTGTTTTTCTCTTTTAAAATGATTATTTTCTTGAACTGAATTACACCAGAAATCTGCACAAATACTAAACACATTTTTATTTGATTACAACAGGATCTAATGCCATATCATAAAATGTTCTTGTATTAAAACTTAAATTACATTTTACAGACATTACAGTTTAAGATCCTGCTCAAATGTTCATATTCTATTAGTTCGTAACATTATTTTTCTGCGATCCCGCAACAGTAAAAACAGTAAAAAGCACTTTTAGGATGCTTCAAATAAGCATTATTTAATAAAACAGCGTTACATAATAATAAATGAAATAGAAGCAAAAAAAAACAAAAATGAACTTCTGCTATATCTGCATTTGAATAAATACCAAAAAATATAAATACAGTACTTTTAAAAATTGATACAGTATTGTGAAATATCGTGATATATTGCAGAACCGATATTTTCTAACACCCCTAATTACTGTAGGCGTTCTAAAAAATCTCATTCTTGGTTAATGTGACTTATTTTATTATTTTATGTCTCCGCATGTGTAAACACAATTAAAATCATTGACAATGGAAGCTACGTAGTCAAACATAAGCAGAAGACGACCTGACGTTTGAGTCTGACATCGATATGTTCATACGTACTCCGAAAAAAAATCAGATAATGGACTGAGGCGTCTAAACCCGAGTTTTCAATTGTCACGTTCCTTAAGCGCACGTAAACGCCTCAGATCTGATTATAACAATTATCTGATTACTCTAAGTTAAGCATTTTTATGGTCATGTAAACAGGCTCACAGACGTTAAATACCTACCAGTGAATCCGACCTAAGGATACTTTTTGGATCATCTTCTGGAAGATTAAAACATCCATCTGCCTTCTACAAAAACCAGTAGGAATAGCATGACCTGGATGAGTCCTCTAAAGACTCAACATGTGTGATATAATGTTTTCCACACATGTATCCCTTCAAACTGGATTAAAAAGTTTCACTATCATCTTTGCTTTCCTTGTTCTTCATCAAATAACTCTTATTTTTTCATATTTTAACCCTTTCATGAATAGTGGTCACTCCAGTGGACAGTTATTCTACAGCTGTTCTCTTATATATTCAAGAGTTTTGTTGTTTTAGTTGTTTTACTATGACTGTTCTTGATAAACCTGATCTGTGGTAACATGTTTAAGTGTAAATCAGTTGTTAATTGTTAGACTGAAAGGTTGTTTTTTGTATATTTCCTCCATGAAGTGAGTAATAACTAGTATTAGAATATGTTAAAATGGGAGAAAACATCAGATTAGCAGCATTAAAGTTGTTTTCAAATCACTTTCTGATATTGGGGTTTAAGTACATATTTCTTTGCTTCAAGAAAAAGATTTTTGTAAATCCATGAAAAAAAAAACCCTGAATCACTGTTTTTTTCATGCCTAAGGAGGAATAAAAACACAAAAAACCTAGATGAAAGTTCTCATAATTCATGCATGAAAGGGTTAAAATTATATATATTTTTTTTAAAATAGATTTTTTTACTCTAATTTGCATCAGTGGAAACATGGAAATCACATGTATTTGCCTTTTTTCCAGCTCTTTTCCAAAATGATATGACCATAATTCAAAGTTTGTATGTAAGGAGTAAAGCAAAAATGGGATTTAATTTAATTCGATTTTTTGTGTCATTCTAGATCCAACACTAGTAGTAGTTATAAAGTTAGAAATCCTCTCCTGAAAACGCACCATTTATGGTGCATTCAAGGCCAATTCACCTCTACTGTGTGTGTACTCATAAGAATAGTAAATGTACAGTGGAGTAAGTTTACCTTGTGTATCATGATGTAATATGTTACTGCATCTATTACGTATGACTTTTTTTTTACTGTTGTGTGGTTAAAAAAAAAAAAAAAAAAGAGAGTGTTGCGTAAGATATATTTTTAGAGGACGTAGGATTTATTGAACAATATATGTGGAACCTACATCTTATGTCACATCGTGTTTAACGGAAATAAATGTGTTAACATGAAGCCAAACGGAAATGAAAACCCTTCCACTAATTAATTCATTAGTATTATGACTTATATAAATAGACCTAAACTGCTTTTCTTCTGTGAGTATATATAGCACCTAAACATTATATTAAAATGGAAGTGTTTGCCTTTTCATTTAGCCTGTACACTTCTTCTGTTGTAATTCAGAGACAGATGAACCATATTGTTACTGACGTCTTATACTTGGGTCAGTTTAGAAAAAGCCATAATAAATAAGAGCGCTAAAAAGAAGCGGCAATGTAAAGTGTCTTATAATGGCCTATAAGACATTTCATAGGTTATATAATTAGTGGCAGTGCTTTCACACAAATTGCGCTATAACTATAATAATAAACCATCTGCCTCCCCGTGTTCTTTCATATTGAGTTCTGCTTCTCCTTTACCCGTAATGAAGGTAAACTCATGACTTATTTCTCAGGTGAAGTTGGCAAATATTAAGTCAGCCCCATAAGGAAGAGAAATATTGTAAACATGAAATTCATTAAAATGAAAGGGAAAAAAAAGGTAATGAAGCTGAGCTCTGACAGGTTTTCAAAAAAAGTTCGATTTAAGCCGTGACATTTCACAAAAACATACTTATCGTTCCCATATACATCACTGCCTCTCAACCTTTTATGAACAAACACTAATGTCACCATAAGCCCCCCACTACCTTGCAATTTTTTTTTCGGGGGATGGTTTGTACGTTATTCTGTAAGCAGAGGATGTGGTGGGATATACAGCTCAGTTGGTCCCAAGCCCCCCCTCACCTGGACCCCCTGAAAAATAATTTTTGATTTGGGGGGGGGGGCTGATTGAGCCATTGAGAGCCAAAGCAACACTGGTATTTCTAATCACACCCAAAATCCACACTTTTATCTTATTTCATATTCAAATAAAGAAAGTTTGTTCAAGGAATCGAGCTACTGGGATCCGGTTCTGAAAAAGAACCGGCTATCGATTCCCATCCCTAGGAGTCGTTTGCCCTCCTGCTTAACGATTCTGCTTATCGATACTGCATTCGCGATCGTGTCATGCGTACGCTGCATTGTTTTGGTCAGAATGTAGCCAACATGACATGGACGCAGAACCGGTCTGAACAGATGACACCAGGTCCACTCAGAACACTGTCAAAGCTTCCATCTCTTCAAAAGGGTGAAACCCTCTAACAGTGTTTTGAGCCACGGCGCATATTTGACATTAGAAAAATCAGAAGGCACACCACCAAACACAAATGCCTCAAAAAGTATATTTATTGAAATAGAATGCAAATCTAGTCTCAGTTTACTTCGTGTGAAACCTGGTCCTGTTCTTCCTCAATAGGGCTGAGTCTCTCCCTTTTGTTGAGGGGGGGGGGCATCGGGGGTGCTCAGGTGACATTGTTGATTGTTGCGGGGCGTTTGGGACAATAAAGCTCAGAGGGGTGCATCAGTGATCCCTCACACAGATCCCCCAGACTGAGGTTTGTTGTATAATAGTATGGGAGGCATATCCCTCCCACCCCGACGCGATACCCGGGGTTCGTGATTACCCGGTAATACGTGTATCACTACTGAACAACAACGGAACAGAATGCGCCACATCAGGGCCAGTTCACTTTTATTTTTATTTTGCAAATGGCAGCATATAGCGTGGATCCCTGCTGTGTGCAGTTATATGGATCCATATCACGCTGCTGCCTTACAGTACTTATCAGGTGAAATCGGTTCATTTTCCACGGCACACCTGATGACTTCTCACGGCACACTAATGTGCCACAGTACACTGGTTGGGAAACACTGCTCTAATATACTCAAACATTTGTCCACGCAGTATGGGAGTCATTTGATTCACTACTTAGCGGCGCTTGTGAATCTAGCGGCAGGACGTCATCAAGGCCCAGTTCCAATTCCGGTGCAGGCAACAAACGTCGTATCCCCTCAAATACAAGTTTCCAAAGGCAGGAAATGCTGGTCCCCATGAATTTGTCATGCTTATGGCACCAGCTTGTACTTGTACTTGTAGTATTACCTGTTTTGAACATTTGTTCTCGTTCTTGGTCATTCTACTAACACCAGCTGTTCTACGTTTGAACAGTTCTACTTCAGTTTGCTGTGCATCCATGTGTCTGCCACTGTTTCCACCCTTCTCCAGTCTCTGTCTCTTCCTTTCACCCTCTCTCTTTAACCCCAACTGGTCCAGGCAGACATCCATCCTCCAGGAGTCAGGGTCTGCTCCATGTTTCTGATGTTAAAAGGTCGTTTTTCCTTCCTCTGGCTCCACGTGTTTGGTCCTGGAGGATTCTGTTGGCGTCTGGAAATTGGATTAAGTGTCTAATATAGACCAGCTCTAAATGTAAAATATCATGAGAGAACTTTTGTTCTGATGTGACGCTATATAAATAAATTCAGTTTAGATTTGATTCTAATTATTTTGGAGAGCAGATTAGTACACTGCGTCAGAATGCTGTGCTACATTAGCAAACCACTTACAGAGCTCTGAAAACCTGCCAGCTCAGATCAGTGCAACAGGACACTGGACATAATTCATAGCATTTTAACATATAAATGAGGATCTTTATTTGTACATTTACATTTATAACATGGTTGACAACATTCTCACACCCACACATCTGTAGTTATGGATACTGATTAAAATAAATATTATAAAATGATAATATAGACAGAAATGTAAAGTCAACTAAACACATTTATGAATTAGCTATAATAAATTTAAAAAAAATTAATAAATGCCATTCCAGTAATGATAAACATAGTACCTAGAATAACAGATTAAAGACTTTATATTTAGAGCTTGTCACTTTTTTTTTTTTTTTTTTGCATGTGAAAAGTTTGTGTATTCATAAATGCATCGACCATGACATGACTGTAATGTAATGCAAAGTTAATATTTACAATGTTTTTTCCTCCAAAAATGTCCCCGGATTGTAAAAGATCCTGGTCAGCAAATGACACTAGGGTTTTTTTGTTTGTTTGTTTTTTTTTAAATAAAACTGCTTCATGATCTAATGAGTACAATCTTTTTTTTTTTTTTTTTTTTTTACAGTACCAGTAATTAAAGGAATAAGACACCCAAACATGAAATTAAGTCAGTCTCGGTCACCCCCAGAGTTAGAACAGTGAAAAAAAAAAAAAAGGTTAAAATCCGTCCAGGCATTGTCCTGCTTTGGGAGCAGCGCTGTTAGCTTTAGCTTAGCGCAGTTGCTCTAAACCAAGGGTGTCAGTTAGCATGTCCTCCAAAAGAAGAGACATCTAAATTTTTTTCTAAATATATTTTGGGAGCCGTGTGTTCAGAACGAGTACAGATCATAATGCAAAATCGAACGAGGCTATTACCTGGGCAGATATTTACTGGAACTATATTCGGCCTCATCACAGGCAAAGCACTGCTAGATAGGCGCAAAGTTATCACGCAGCATCCACGCCTGTGTACTTATGGAAGTTTGGCATTTTCAAGTGCTACATGAGAACTTTGCGCCTATCTAGCAGTGCTTTGCCTGTGATGAGGCCAAATATAGTTCCAGTAAATATCTGCCCAGGTAATAGCCTCGTTCGATTTTGCATCATGGTTTGTACTCATTCTGAACACACGGCTCCCAGGACATATTTAGAAAAAAATTTAGATGTCTCTGTCACTTTGTTTTGGAGGACATGCTAACTGACACCATTGGTTTACAGCAACTGCGCTAAGCTAAAGCTAACAGCGCTGCTCCCAAAGCAGGACAATGCCTGGATGGATTTTAACAGTTTTTGTTTTTCACTGTTCCAACTCTGGGGGTGACCGAGACTGACTTAATTTCATGTTTGGGTGTCTTATTCCTTTAAGATCGAGTTTGCAAAACAGCAGACATGTCTTTTCACATTAAACTCATGTTCTGATCCTACAGGGCAGTTATTTAAGGATTGAAGATGAAATATTTAATAAGTAGTAACTAACAAGTCAAAGGACCCACACAAACACCCATGGAGATGTGAACCTGTGCATCTGGCCAAAGTCTATTTCATTGTCTGTTCTTTGTCCATTATTGATGAGCGCTGCCTCATGGACGTTTTCCAGTCGGCTGTGCAGTGTGGCTCACTGCTATCGAGTGGGGAGTCCTTTCCTGCTTGCCAGTCTAAGCAGGATGCCAGCCGGTCCTCCAGGGGGAAACTGGAGTGTGACTAGCCACAGTCTGTCTGCCACCAGGCCCCCCCCAACCTGGTCCACAAAACAAACTCATCCGAGGCCAAATCAACATGGCGGACTGTCAACTTATCAACAAAAACTCCTCGGCTTAGAGCAGTCACTCAACATTACATCAAGTCCTGTGACACACTGCTACAACAGAGCAAAATCACAACATCCCAATAGGAACACTTTGTTTTCTGTTTGTCTTTTTTCCTCCTTATCTTTTTTTTATTCTTTTTTTTTTTTTAATTTGAGGACAGCCCAAGCCTGTGCCAAGCAGATAACGTGGAGATTACCCAATCAATCCTGTAGATGCACTTAAACGCGAGTAGAGTTGGTCAATAAGGAGATTAGGTCCTGAGGGAAGAATTAGCTTCCCTTCAGTCAGGGGTGGAGTTGTTGTATTCCTTCAACAGCATTTTAACACAGAGGCTTAAATTTGCTCGTAGCTACAGGTGCTGATGATGGAAAGGACTCGATAATAAAAATCGCTTAGGGGCTTGACGGAATGGAAACTGTTGGTATTGGTAACCGTTTCTTATTTACACTGTGCTCATTTTGTTTCACGTCAAACAAAATGATAGAGAACGTCTGTTTGAACACTAATGATGTTATATGTCACTAACACATCGACCCGTGGGGAACCATGGGTTTTAGACATGGGATAAATATTGGTGGAATAAACTTACCTCTGATGCAGTTCATTCTTTTACTTTCTTTATAAATTCCACTGGTACTTTTCAGTTGAATAACCTCTCAGCTGTCATGTCTGTTTATACACAGGAAATATGACACCATGACAACGTGGCGCTAATTAGCAAAAAAATAATTGTTTCAAACAACCAATTTCAATGATTTCTATGATTCTGGGAAATAATTATGAAGCTATTGTATTCCAGATTTACTAATATCTCCCAAAATATTGGACCTATCAACTAGCTGTTTTCACTAGTCTGTTCCTTGACCAAAAATACAGAAGTATGGCGAACTGCAGCAGTCAGCTCTATCCAGATTTTGTATGATGCCCGAGACACACAGAGTCCACTTCCCTTTTTTTTTTTTTTTTTTTTTAAGGAACACGCCACCAGTTTTCCATACTGAGCTATGCTCTTCCCTGATCTTAGACGAGTTGGTACATACCTCCCTTATCTCTGTGTGTGCACTCAGTTGCCCTGGCGTATTGCACAACTTTGTTAGCACTTAGCATAGCTCATTATTTCCTCCGGGACCAAACAGACGTGAAGACAGAAGCAACCAAGCACTTCCACGTTTTCCCTATTTAAATACGGTTATGTGAGTAATTACATGACCCAAGTATGGTTACACAAAATAAAACGTAGTGATTTTCTAAGTGGATAAAATGGAGAACTATATTTTACGGCGGAGAGAACTTCGATGTCGGCGCAGTAATGCTGTCACTCCTGGAAAATCCTCTCCACAGGAGTGATGGTTGGTCATCAAACAAGACTACTACAAGCTACTGTATCTTGTGTAACTGTCTACTTTCAGCTAAATATAATGTTCTGGTTACTGAAAATACCAAGAAATAGGAGGGAAATGGATTAAAAGACGTATCCCATTTTTATTTGGAACGAGGTCGCTTTCATCTCCGGTGTTTTCCACCATCGAGAAGAAAATAAGAGTACATTCAGAAGAAAATACTTCATGAACCCTGACTTTGGGTAATTATTCCACTACTGTTAAAGGGCAGTGCACAGCCTCTTCTTTGAGTCTCTTGATTGGATAATTTTCTCTTCAGTCTTATTCACAACTGTCTCCAACAATATGTGACACAATACAGAACCGAGCTTTGGAAAGGCTACCTTTTGCTAAATGGCTCCAAACAAAAACTACAGCTACCTGAGGAAATATCAATTAATAAACATGTACTCATAATCTAAAGCACCCAACAAAGTGAAACGTTGATAATACCACTGCGCTGGACGAAAAGTCAAAGGGTCACCAAAGTTATTATAATTGATCTCAGTAGGATACTTATAATGTACGTCTGTATCCAACTTCAGGGCAAATAATCTAATTGTAGTGTAATTAACTCCCACTCTTTTATAGAGGAAATACAGTACATTGTTTATGTTGCCCTGTGGGAAAAGGAACATTATCGCTAATGCTACAATATGTAAATACAATTTGGGATTAAGTGTAAATTAAAAAAAAAAAAAAAAAAAATCATGTAAGGTGATCATGTGATCTAGAAAAAAAAAAGAACTGAAGGTTTGGTTTTGGTTCTTTTAAGCTGAAAGTTTTGTTGTTTTAAAATGAATTTTACGATTTTAATGTCTATTTTCATATTTTATATTTTAACTTTCTCTTATGCCTCTGTTGTGATGCTTCTATGTTTTAAGCACCTTATTTTTATAGCACATTTCATGGACAGGAGTAAATGCTCAAAAACAGAGGGTGTCAAACTCATTTTAGTTCAGGAGCCACATTCAGCCCAATATGACCTAAAGTGGGCCGGACCAGTAAAATAACAGCAGTTAGAAAAAGCAAAATTACATAATAATTATGTTTACAGCTACAAGTTTAATTAAAACGTGAATAACCTGAAATATCTTAAGAAATAATAATGCAATCTTAACAAAATTATGCCTCTGTTCATTATTTACATGTAAATTACAACTTACAGATACAGTGGATCTACAAATACACAAAACATTTACTACTAGATTAGGCTACTGGTCAAATTACACTCAAGAGAATTAAGACAATTCATTTTGTTCATATATAGTTCAGATTTGGGCTGCTCGATTATGGAATAAAATTAATATGATTATTTTGGTCAATATTGAATTCATGATTAGTCAAACGATTAATTTTGAGTTTCACAGTGCATCTATTCAGCATTTCTCTCTCTCAAAAAACACTTTATTGATTCTTTGTGCAAAACATTCAAATTGAAAATAAATTTTGGCGACAAATATGTACTTTACAGCTGATTTGCAATGGATTGTATGGCACATGTATCTCAGAAACTGCGTAAAGAAAAACGGAAAATGAATCGTTTCAACTCGATTATGAGTTGAGATCGTTTGACAACAAAATCTTTACTTTTCACAAAATATTACTTCCTTTATTGAAATTTGTTGATTGATTGTTTTTTGTTTTTTCTCATAAAATTATTAGGGTATTTCTATATTAGGTTAATTATCAAAAATTGTGTCACATTGTAATGTTATTCTCGTTATTGGTGTTATATTAGTTCTTATTCTTATAATAAGATAATAATTGCTATTATTTACGTACAAACCATGAGGAATAGAGATTGGGGGTAGGAGTCTATAAGTTTATACTTCTTCCCACTCCTTTTCAAGCATGTGTCAATATTTATTTTGTTTGTTGTTTTGCTTGTTTTGTTTTACTTTCTTTGTTTACATGTTCGAAATGAATTTTTTTTTTTTTAAATCGTGATCAAAATTCAATTAATTGCACAGCCCTAGTTCAGATTATTCAAATTTTCTGTGAAAGGGTTGTTTCTAAAATGGAAACATTTTCATGTAATTTTACTTTTTATACAAAAACAAAGAGGAAAAATGTGGAATTGTCATTGCTTATAGGTTATTATGATAGTATTTTACTGGACTGATCCACTTTCACATCCTTGATCGTTAATAGCTTGTTGTAATGGTTTTATACGTTGATATTCCAAATAAACTATCAGTCAGATGTTCTCCTGTAGACTCACAGGTCCATCTGTTTGTCCTTTATATGACCTACAATAGAACTAATAAAAGGCACAGCTCTTTTCCTTGCTTTGCTGTCATGCAGAATAACTGTTTCTACAACAGCATATGCCTTCCAACACAAAACATCATGTACCCAACGAGTGAACCTTTCATAACACCCTGAATTTCACAGCAGATTGGTAAATGATGCTGAAGATAAGCCGTTGCACGATATCGGGTTAGATCACTCAAACGGTGGCTCCACGCCAGCAGTTCCTAAAAATTCTCATTAAATTGGCAATTTGTCAGTGGTTTTGCAAATCAAACTGTTCCCCTGATGGAAGCAGATCATCAGACTAAAACTAATATTCATTTTGCCACCGTATCAGCAGACTGCGTTCCAAACTCATGTCCCACTCGATGAAGGTTGAGTACGGCACTGACAGTACGTGAAAACTCCGCGCTATTTTGGGAATAACAGTCTTTTTGTATTCTAGAGCCCCTTGCACTCAAAGAGAATTCACTCCATTGTTCGGCACACATCTGCACCGAGCCTTATTTGTGTAAAATGATATTAACTTAAGCGCAAGTGTTTTTGTCGGAACTGAAAATGCAGAAAAAACTTACAACAAACAAGCATCATTTCTAGTGAAGGGGGGAAAAAAACAACACACACACAGAGAAAGAGAGAGAGGAGGTAGAACAAAAACAAATCCAGCACAATCTTACTCATCAAACCGCTAAAAGGCGTCAAAAGAACATCTTGGATTATTACCGCCTTAGAGAACAGAGATGCATTTGAAAATGATCCCCCCTAATCTGTAAACATGCTGGAATCCTTGTTGTCAAAGAAGAAATCCTCAAATCATCTTAGTGCATAACGGCCTTTTTAGCAAAACTGGGTCGTTTTAGTTAATTTACCTATTGCACAAGACTTTTCATTTCTCTCCAGAGGCAGATGCTCAAACGGCATTTCTAAAATAGGAAATGAAATCTGGACGAGCAGCTTAACAGACGCGGAAAAAAAGCACACGAACGAATCGCAGCAGGGAAGGAATGTAGGGTGTTGAGTCGTTTGTGTGAGACTTTTGTATAGGTGACGGCAAAGACTGACATCAAAGAAATGGTGTAATGCCAAAAACGCAAAAAAAAACCAAAACAGATTTGATATGGTGTATAAGAAGATTCTCAACATCTGATTAAAAAAAAAAAAAAAAAAAAAGTGAGTGCTTCAGAGCTACTGTAATTATCTGTGATCATTGAGCATGGAGCGGACTGCCGCCACTACGCCGAACATTTTACATCCAAGAAGAATCGCATTTACACACAGAACAGAGCTGCCGAGTGATGTGTAGGCCTCGGAAAAGTACCACCCTCGCCCTGCTTTCACCGGGAGGGAAAAAGGGGCGACATAATGCCCGTAAACGCAGAACACAGCGAAGGAAAAGCTTATCTTAAATGTTTAATTACGGCACAATCACATTTTTTAAATAATGCATGCATAAATCTCTGGAACGTGTCCCTGCTTTTAAACGCACCTCCAACCTGCCGCCGCACAACGCTTTCCCAGATAACCCCCGTGTTAGGAGCGAAGCCTTGACCCTCCTTCATTTTGCTGACAAACTCTCTTGTATATTTGTTTAAATTTTTAATTGCGTGGTGAATTATTAAGCGCGTTAGAGCTTGGCTCAGACTCCCCAGACCGCGGGCTAGCCATGCAATAGCACAGCAACAGTCCGTTCATATGCACACGGCCCCATCCCTGTCACCACGTCTGCTGCACGCAAAATAACACACTTGGATAAGACAAGCGTGTATTAACGTGGAGGTCAAAGGTCACAGCGTAGATATTAAAGATGTCAAGTGTTTTGTAAGACTTGGACGTAACAACAGGAACATCCCCGTGTTGCCTCCTGCCTCTGATCGCATGATTCTAATGTAATTTTCTCGCAGTATTTCATCTCACTTTCTGGGGATTTCAGATTTTTCACGCCGAGCAGCGAGAGTGTGAACATGACTGGAAGATTGCGAGCTTTAGTGAAAAGAAAATAAGTTTTATAGGAGCAGCTCGACATTTTGGTTTTCTTTTTTAATACTTTTCTTGTCATATTTCTCAATTCATACATTGCATATTTGTTCACAGTCTATTATGTGACTTTTTTTTTTTGTTTTTAATGGATGATATGGATATGTGCCCCACCCTGTGATGTCAAGTCAGACTTAAATTCACAACAGTAATAAATAAATAAAAGAAAAAACAAACACACAAAAAAAGAAAACCCAAGAACAAAAAAAAAAAAATTCTAATTCCAAACATATATTTTGCCTTATCCAGGACTTTTATCTATCTCAATATTAACGAAAACACAGACACTTGCTTGAAGCTAAACCCGTGTAATGCCCCCCCCCCAACCAGTCGCTCAACAGTCACTCATCCCTTGGACCATCTCTTTTCTAATAATTTTAAATTACCTCTCAATTAAAATCAAATACTTCATACTATATATTTGTTGAGCGGTGTCTCCATTTATCAATCACAGGACAGGGAAGTGGATTTTCACAAGTTATTTATGTTTTTTTTCTCCCCCACACATATGCAGTACATTTTAATCATATAGAAAGGACACGGTGATACTTCCATGAAAACAACACCCAAAACAAAAAAGTTACAAACTCACATTAAAATGCAGACAAACATGATTGGTCTAGAAGTGAAAAGGATTTAAGCAGCGTTCCAGGACAACTGTAACTCGTGTTTTTCAAACTTTCTACAGAAAATGCACTGGAATTAGGGCTGCACAATGTATCGCAAATATATCATTATCGCAATAACAGAGTGTGCAAAATTCATATCGCAAAGACGTACAATAATTGATCTTATTTTATTTGTATTAACTTTCTGTTTTCCACACCATGGGGTACCAGAATGGTTTTTTCTATCGCTTTAACATGCTAGTTTTTGTATAAAATGAAACTGAAATAATGCTACTGCTGCTGGTTGAATGTGCGTTTACATGTTATTAATGTTGAACAGATGTGAATATTTTCAGAGCACAAATTTGTCCAAGGCCTGAACACTTCTATTTACAGATTTTATTACCTCCGCCAAGGACGTTATGTTTTTGCCAGGGTTTGTGGGTTTGTTAGGAACATAACTCAAAAATGTATGGACAGATTTTGATGTAATTTTCAGGATATGTCCACTCTGGGTCAAAGAAGAGATGATTAGCCGGTGACGCGTATGGAGTAGACACGTTTTCTCCACGCTCCCACCTTTCCTTAAAATATCTTAAATTTTAGCCCCCTTACACAACGAAATCTTCAAGAAACAGCAATATTTATTTGACAACAACACGACTGGACAACAAAATGAGCAACAGACCAGCAAGAACTACTAAAAAGGACGAAAATACATCGAAGGACAGTGCGGCCGGTAGCAACATGAACATGGAGGCCATAGCTGCAATGCATGAAGAACTTCGTGCAGCTATATCGAGTGACTTTAAGTCGGCGATTTCAACATTGGAATCAAAACTGGACACAATTCGAACTAAAGTGGATGACCACGAGGAGCGGGTGATTTCCCTTGAGTCTAACGCTACCGAAATCAGCGAGGTTATTCAGGGCCTTGAGGCTAGGTGCGCGTCCATGGCTGACACATTGGCTAAATTACAGGCCAAGGCTATAGACTTAGAAGGACGTAGCAGAAGGCAGAATATTCGAGTTTTTGGACTGCCGGAAAAGATTGAGGAGGGCTCGCGCTCTATTGAATTTTTTGCAGAACTACTGGTGGAAGTACTGGGGACAGGTGTTCTCGCATCAAAGCCGGAGCTGGACCGTGCTCATCGCGCACTTAAACAAGGCTCTGGAGACAAGCCCCGCTCAGTTGTAATTTGCTTCCACAAGTACCAGACTCGGGACCTGGTGGTACGGGAATCTCGTAAGCGTCGAGGCCAACTTCGGTACCGGGGCACCCCGATCCAAATCTTTGAAGATTTCAGCCCCGACGTGCTACAAATGCGGTCTGAATACCGAGACGTGATGAGGGAACTCTACAGTCTTAAACTCAAGCCATACTTCAAATATCCAGCCAAATTGTACGTCACCATTGCTGAGGTCGGTGAGACGCGTCTTCACTCTCTCAAGGAAGCGGAGGACCTTGTATTCAAACATCGCCGTTCTCACCTCACCCAAGATAATACGAAGAACACAACTTGAATATCCTTTTGTATGTATTCTGGGTCTTGAGGACTGTTATGAAACTTAAAAGTATCTCAGCTTGAGTTTGTATGTTGTTTGCTGGCTCTTCATGCCAGACGTCCTTGTTGACTAGTCATTTTATTTAGGTTCAAGATATTCTAATTTTTTATATGGATCTCTGCTTACTACGAAATGGTGTTTGTTAAATGTTGAAACACTAGCTTATGGGTTTAATAGAGGTTCTGTCAATCTTCACTAAAATGAAATTGCATCATGGAAATCTGTAGTCAATAACTTCTAGCCATTTCCCTCTCATTCTATTTAAAAGTCCTTTCTATTTATTAGGCAGGTTTCCTAAACTTTGTAATGTTTTATTTTCTGTTTGTTAAAATCATAAATCACATTATCCAATACTGCGTTATGGGGCATGTATCAGACAGGTGGATTGTGAGTGTGAGATAGGGGAGTCTTGAAATGCCTTTTAGTGGTGGTAGCTGCCATGTGAGCAGACCTACTTGGGACA
>JAQQZY010000009.1:24840070-24853463 GCA_030068375.1 Ostorhinchus rueppellii | reverse complement strand
CAGAGCCTTTGGAAGGAGGGGAGGGAGTGTATATTTTCAAAATCTCACTTGTGTTGAATTGCCGGAACCGTTTTTTCTAAGATCTCCCACCCCACCTTTAATGGAGTTCCAAAAAATACCATGTTCACAATTATTCACACCCCTGGCAATATTTCAACAAAAATGGGCCAAATGTGGTCATTTTTGTCCAGTACTTACTTCAAGACGTCACAATGGAATAAGAGCCTTTATCCCACAGGAGACATGCAATAAGCTTGTGGACACGTACAAGAATCATCTAGAAGCAGTCATAAAGAATAAAGGCTGTGCTGTTGACTGTTAAATAAAGACAATAAACGAGGGTATGAATAATTTTCAACATGGCATTTTTGGGACTCCATTAAGAAAATACCCCAGAAATAAAAAAATTTTTGAATTTTTTATTGTTGTCATTCCTTCAATTGTTTCACATATAACTGTTACACAAATTTGAAGACATGCATTCAATTCATCACTAAATGGAAAAAAATCACAAGAATTAGCAGGGGTATGAATAATTTGAGGACGACTGAACCTCTCTTATCTCTGTGTGTGCAGTGAATCGTCCTGGCACATGGCATAACTTTGTTAGCACTTAGCATAGCTCATTATTTCCTACCGGACCAAACAGACGTGAAGATAGAAGCAATCAAGCATGTCCACGTTTTCCCTGTTTAAATACGGTTACCTGAGTAGTTATATGACCCAGGTATGGTTACACAAAATAAAACATAGCGATTTTCTAAGTGGATAAAATGGAGAACTATATTGTGTGGCAGAATTACACTTGGGAGAACTTTGATGTCAGCGCAGTAATATCATCACTCCTGGAAAATGCTCTCCTCAGTAGTTTTCATAAGTATATCTGCAAATACATGTTTCTTGACTTCAAACATTAAACACATGGTGTCCAGCTTAATGGACATTTTTGCAACTCCATGAAAAATAGCCTCATAAAAAATGCAATCCCATTGTTTTGGTGTTTTTTTTTCTTCCCAAAGAGGAATAAAATCACCCAAGAATCTTGATTAAGGTTCTCATCATTCATGCATTAATGGGTTAAATCCAAATAAAGAGACTCTTGAGTAACCAGCAACATGTGCTGGACTTTTGGACAGTACAGCATGTTTGGTCTGAGCTTTTGGAAGTTAATATACATTGTGAACGCTCTTAAAGTGGTGCTGATTTAAGCAGCGGCACAAACCGAGGCATTCATGTGAAAACTTGGCTCTAAGACACTTGAGGAGGATTTTAACAGTAAAGTGAAAGCGCTCGGTGTCGACTTTGGACAGAATTCACACTGACCGCTCCTCGGTTTTTCTCTGAATCTAGTGAAACATCGTCGCTGATCTCTGTCATGTCAAAGGTTTGATCATATTTCTACCATCTTTGGTCTGGTTTCATGTTCTCTGTATTGTGTGCTGGGCTGAATAGAGCGCACATTTTCTGAATCACAATAGCGAGTGAGCAGTAGTGACAGTGAATTCCAATTTTCCTCGTGGCGGGGCCTCAGAAGATTGAAATTCTAATGAATAAAAGATAATCACTTCAGCAGAGCTTTTGTCAGCCAGTTCCAGCTCATTTTCAATTATAACCTCAGCCTCCTTTCCACCTCTGTGAATGCATTATGCTCAATAATATTTAAATTTTTTTTTTCTCCAAGACCTCTCAACCAACACCACCAACACCAGCTACTGGAAATGTATCATCAGTTCAGGAGATCTTTGGATCCTTGACAGGCGAGTACTGATCATTTTCATGATAAGCATCCAAATAGTTTACATTAATGTCTAAATATGGCACTTTTTTTTTCCAGGAACGAATGCATACCAACACAACAATGGCACAGAAGAAAGTGTTACATTTTCTGCATATAAAGGTAACCTCTAGCTTTGTTGCTTTGCATAAATATTTAATTCTCATGTTTTTTAGCTAGAACAAGAAAATACAGAGAATACATGCACAACCTTAAAGTAAAAAATAAACGGAATTAAATATGTTCGAGGTTGAAGTCAGTATTTAGTGTGACCCCTGACCCCATGACAAGAAGCAGCACAAACAATTAGAAACATCTAACGTGTTGAATGAAACCTGGTAGAAAACATCAGAAAATTAATGCAATAAATCTCACATTATCCGAACAAAAGGGTTAAACATGTGTAAAGTGCAAAGGGAAGTCGCACTAAGTAGTACCAGTAAAATGTTCTTCTTCCCAAGAACTTTGTTTTTTACTGCTGGACATTAGGGATGGGTAGATTATCTGATACGTACACGGAGGAGCATATGGAGTTCAAGCAAAGCAGCGAGGAGAAAAAACAGAAAAGCAAACAACTTTAGACAGTGCTCGTCCGTATAGTCGGACATAAGTATATGAGTACATAAACAAGTAATTTAAATATTGCTCCTCACGTGATTGGATCGGTGATGGGCACAAAAATCGTGATCGTGTAAAGCCTACTCTTTTGTGCGTGTGGGTCACTTCAGGATCACATTCAGTTCAGACTCAAAACTGATAGAAGTCTCATGTGTAATGTGTAAAATGAAGGAGCACACAAAAAAATCGGATTTCACCAACCTGTTGTCTGAATGTAGTCTTTGTGTGGCTGACAACAATCTTCTGATCTCTGAAATCTCACCATTTATAGATGACAAGTTGGTTTACGGACAGGCTCCAGCACCACCGTCAACCTTATCAGGGCACGGTTCAGACAATGGACGGGTGGACGTTGCATTGTGTAATGGGCGAAGATTACCTCACAATTGTATTTTTCCCTCTGGGTTAGGATCTTGGCTACAGGTGGTCTGGGATTGTCAGGTTCGTCTGCTATGGTGCCCCCACCTGGCTGAAATTAGGTAGGCTTTAAAAGGAGCTGGACCTCAGCAGCTCAGTTGGCTGTGAACTGTCCAGAAAGCTACATCCCCTTTGGTTGACTGACAGTCATCTGCACTTAGCTTTGAGTTAGCCACTTCTCTATCCTTTTGTCACCCCCCCCCCAACCAACCCAGTGACTCCCGTTTCCACATTAGAGTTTAAGGCCCACCTTTTCATTCTTTCTACTGTTGTGATAGACTTAGTGGGTGACAGAGTTTCTCAGTCTCCTTTCAGAGGGTCCTACTTCGGTTCGACTATGTTTCCTTGGTTATTGTGCAGTTTGTATGTCAGTCCATTTTGTTTTGGGGGAAATGTAACATACAGTAGGTTTTAACCTTTTAAAGACCCAAGCATCCACTGGCGACCACAACCATTTACTGATATAAAATATGAAATAACTGTTGATCCACTAATCCAGTACATGTAAATAAATTCAGTTTGTTATTTTTTTTTCCATGGTCGTCAGATATGACCCATTTGGACGTTCAGTGGCTCCGTAGTTACTGTGAAAACACTGTCATCTTTTACAACATTATCCACCAGTAAAACCCATGGAGTTGGATCAATGACAGTGGATGGACACACTTGTTTTATGTTCAGTTAATGGTATATTTTACTAAAAAACTCACTTTTTCTGCAGTTTTCTCAGTTTCCAATACAATAAATTTCAACTTTCATCTTGGCTTGTATGAACATCTACATGATCAGTGACTAAAATACAGGAAAATATACAATTTTCACTTAAAAATACAAAATTCAGAGGATAACATGCATAAAGAAGGGTGATAAATCACTTGAGAAAGGTTAAATAGAGAAAAATCCTTTTACAAACTACTACAAATATAACACTGGGTCTTTGTGGGTTAAACAGTAACAAACAGAAGTTCCTCTTTCATCCCCTTTTCCTTTCTACAAGTGTCTCCAATTTTCTTTAGTGTTATAAGGACATTTTTAGGTGTTCTGTTCACTCATGGGTGCATATTTTGTATCAAACTGTTTATAATTTCAATGTTAACTGAGATTTTTTATAGTATTGGTTTTATTATCTATTGGGTATGTCCTTCTTCTTTTCCTTTTTCTTTCTTTCTTTCTTTTTTTTTTTTTACCACCAACAGCTTCAAGCTCTGCCTGTTTTAATAATTTGATTTATTTCAATAAAACATCTGATATATTCTAAAAATCAAGTGCCTTTTTATATTAGTTTTCAAAACAATATTGAAGGTAGCTGTGAACAACAGTAATAAGATGCTGTTTCCTGTGGTGTGATCCCCACAGGTGGTCTTGTTTGTTGTTTGTGTTGGTTTCCTTCCGTCCTCAGCGCTGCCCACCACATAGACATGATCCCTCAACAGCTTTCCAACTACAAGCACAATCCATTTTGTTGGCTCGAATGCACCAACAAGCTGTAGACACTATTTCCAGGAATCCACAAACTCTTGGTCTTCATGGTGAGTTTCAGAAGTAACAGTGTTGTACCTGGTTGGTTTTTTCATACAGAAGTCGTGATTTTCTGTGGGTTTCCATAGATGTATGAAGTACTATCCAAGCCTGTGAGTTTAAGGAGAAAATCCATGAATCTGAACACTTCATAGATGTTAAAACACCACACAGATGCTTAAAGCTCTGAGGGTTTTAATACGGGGACTCCCTCAGGAATGTGCACTTCAAGTTAAAGTTAAACTACATGGAATTTTTTGGCCAGAAAACATTACTTCTCGCTTCAGCCATCTGTGTTTCCAATTGGGATGCCAGTGGAAAGAATTTGAGGACTATTTGTTTCCTGTTTCCTCAGAGAGCTTGAATCCATCCAAACAGTTTTGACGCTTGAAGGGATAAATCTGAGGAGTTTCAGAAGAAGTTAAATAAAATCCATGTGTTTCAGGGGTTTAATTTTCTTGCTTTATAAATGATGACAGTACAAAAACTGTATTCATACACCATGCTGCACTTATCCTCTACCATTAGCCCCCTAGGGAGTTTTGGGACAGTGGCGGGGGGTATTTTGAGTGAGAAAGCTGAGAGGGGGCGCTAGTCAATGACTGAATCCCAATTCGCCTCTAGGCCCCTCCCCCTTATCTCTACCCCTCTGATTTGCAAGTACACGTGAAGGGGTAGTGCTGTCCCGATTCTCAATTAGATGGATGTTAGGCAATATTTCTAATTGTTTGTGCTGCCTCTTATCATGGGGTCAAAGGTCACACTCAACTGTGACCTTTACAACACATTTATTTGTGTCTTTTTAAAGCTTTGGACATATTTGGCTGAATTTCTTTTATGAGAGGAAAAGAGTGAGAAATAACTAGAAAAGCACTTGGAGAGCGCAGACCTACACCAAGGTGGTAGTGTCTGTACTTTCTTTTAAGGTAATGTCTGTACTTTTTTTTTTTTTTTTTGAGGTAGTGTTTTTACTTTCCTCCACTAGATGGGGCTGAATAACCTCATATGCAGCTCTGTGCCGCCATGCCCTATCTCTCAAAAGTAAAGAATCCTTTTAAAAATTCTGAGATCGAGACGGCGATCTGGATTTCTTCCAAAATTGAATCATCTCTTCCTTGACCCAGAGTGGACATATCCTGAAAATTTCATCAAAAGCCATCCTTAACTTTTTGACTGATGTTGCTAACAAACAAACCCTGGCACAAACATAACCTCCTTGGCGAAGGTAAATATTCATGCTCATTTAAACCCTTCAAAATATCTTTTGTGTAGTATTTTTGCAATATACAATTAACTTTGACTTCACTTGATTGGGAATTTGCTAAAAGAAGACCATGAAAGCCGGCTTTTGTCTTCTCCAAATACCAAAACATCAGTTCAAGTTGCTTTCTTTGTAAAGTGGTGTGTAATATGACAATCAGTGTGTGATCTTGAAAACTTTTTTTTCTCAATAGTAAATCCCTCCTGACATCTTGCAAACACCGGCATATCACTGAACCCCGGAGCTTTACTAATTCCACCCAAACTAACTAACCCCATCACCATTTAATTTGGGTTCCATTTGGTTCAGATATTACCACAGGGAAAACATTGCATCATGGTCTCCCGCACCGAAAGCCAGATGGTTTCGTCTTTTCCAAACACATGCTGTCTTCCTCGCGCTCCCACGTCTACAAAAGAAAAGAGTTATTCGAAAAGCAGCCTCTGACATTACAGCTTAATTCCTCGGTAAACACACGACAGAGCGACAACACCTGCCGCCATCCTCCTCTGCCAATCCTCCTCTGAATTCCTCGGATAATTTTAGAAAGGGGCTACATGCAGCCGGGGCTCATTCACACGTCTGCGTTTATGAGTCCGACTCAATATTTGTAAAGAAGCGCCTGTCACACATCACCTTGCAAACATGGCCGTGTGTAGGAACGGAGAGGAAGCGAACGCGACTGCAGGCGACAGCGGTATTTTCAGAGGTGTTGTTGAATGTGTCAAGGTCAGCTGAGAGTCCTTGGTTTATTTCTACTGTTTACGGAGCTCTGATTTGATTCACAGAGAAGAGATCGACCTTTAAGGAAATTGTAGTGCTGCTGCCTTTCAGAGCCCAAGGTCATCAGAATTTATTAGGTTCCTTAATTGGAGTCTTCTTTGACTCACCGAACCTCCGTAGCCTCAGCGACTGTTTCCAGCGTTTTCTTTCGACATTTCTTTGTTTTCTGATGATTCGCGTGGAGCATCGGGGACTCGTTTCTCAGCTGTGAAGTCGGGGGACCAGAGGAAAAGCCTCCAGCTCTTGATTAACAAGCACAATATTGAACTTTCTCTTTGCTTCAGCTGAAATATATTCCAACTCTGTGGCTTTTGTTTGTTTTGTTCCCTCACACACTTTTATTGTCTGCTTTGCCCTGATAATTAGATCGTATCTGTAGACGTGTAGGTGTGAGAGAAAATAAATTCAGCCGAACTACGGTTTTATTTCATATGAACGTTCAGTGAGAGCTTAACAGCAGCGTTTTGCCAGAATGCATGTGCAAAAAATTACACATTCACAGACCGTCGCTACATGTGAGCAAACATTTAGATGGTGCTATTTTTCATCTCATTGCACATCTACGAACAGACATATAGCAGAGAAAAACAGAGGGCAACATCTCCCCGTCCTTCTCTGATTAGATTAAGTTTCTCAGCGGCCCACTCCCACTGTGGCTTAGTGGGTGAAAGCTCCCAAAATGAGGTGTCATTGCAAATTACAGGAGCAGCTGAGGCCCAGAGCCGCCCCACTGGCCGGGCTCACCCATCCAGGTGGCACCCACAGTAATCGCTCCTGATCTGGCACATCGTTAAGTGACAGAAATTGGTGCTGATGTGGTGTTTGTGTCAGGGGCTGGGGTGGGGGTGGGGGTGGGGGCACCTAAGGAACCCTCCCCCCACTACCTCCACATTCCTTACACAGTCTAGTAATGCAGAGATAAGGTTAGAAAAGAAATGTTACAGGAGCGAATACTGGTCCAGGAGGGAAATGAAGAACATCCCATCAAACCTGAAACATTTTGGATACAGAACTTGAACAGTGTCGAACCACAGATGGATGTAGAAATGAGATTTAAAGTCACTGACGTATAAAGTGGATGGAAAATAAATGATGTAAATGATTTGTACAATGGTGTCAAAATGGGGAATAGCTGTAATGTGACTTTGTTTTTGTTTACTTATAATATTATGTTTATACTCTGCACATAACATTCTGTAGTGTTAGTATCAGAAAACAGTATTTTAATATACACTATATAATCTTGCAACGCTTTTTGTTTTGTCTTTAAAAATTTCTATATAATTTTTTTTAAACCATTCATTCATCGTCTGAACACCTTTGTCCTCGAGAGGGTCACAGGGGTGCTGGAGCCCATCCCTCCTATGGGTGAAGGCGGGGTACACCCTGGACATGTCACCAGTTCATCACAGGCCTGAACATAACTAATCAACAACTAATCACTGTCACATTCACACATATGAACAATTTAGATTAATATTATAAACTATTAGTGCATGTGTTTGGATGGTGGGAGGAAGCTGAAGAATCCACACAAACACGGGGAGGACATGAAAAGTTTGGATAGCTGTGAGTTTGTTTTTTGTTTTTTTACTTATTCTAATCTTTCCAATCTAATCTTTACATAATTACAACTTGATGGGTCACAATGGTGAAATAGGTTCTCTAGATGTAGCTAAGTGTCATTGTTTAGACCTGGCTGTAGTTTCCCTTCATGGCCGTTGGATGGGAAGTCATGGCTGGAGTTCTAGTCGTACAAATGCAATATTCTGTGGATTTTAGAACTGTTCTTCCTCAGATGCAATTGATCGTTTTAGATTTTTCCACACAATTCATCTAGACAGTGACCTTAAAGAGCTCACATTTTCACAGAAATACTATAATGGTTCCATGTGGATTGAAAGTTTAGTTATTAAAACAAAAAACAAAAAAAAACAACAGTTAGGATTCTCAGGATACCAGATGTGTTGCACAGAAGCTTTTATTTCAGAAGCTTGATATCGACTGGAACAGACATGACAATACGATCTGCTATGTACCGCCAGCCCTTCCTGAAGGTTACTCTTCTAATACCATGCTTTTATATTTAGGAGAAGAAATTCTAATCATTCAAGGTCCATGGAGAGGCACGATTTATATCCTTTTATATGTAATAATTTCTCATATATATATATATATATATATATATATATATATATATGCGCGCGGGCACACACAGTGGCCATTGCCACAGTACTGTGGGACTAACTTTCTCATTTGTCTTTTACCTCAGAGCCAATCAGTGCTCTTATTCTATCCTGTGTAGATTGTCACCCTTCTGCCACAGTACTTTGGCAATGAACACAGGCCATGTGCCTGTTTGGTTCCAGGAAAAGGCTAGGGTACTAATTACCGGAGGCTACGTCCAGATGACAACACTCATGGTATTTTTCTTTTGCAGTTTCTCGACGAAGGACAGCATTGTGAGATTTTCTGCTCTAGGACCCAGTGTCCAAAAATAGCATTTCAGGGCACTAACAACACCTGTGTCATGTGGATGAAAGGAAGAAACCATATTAAACTTTTGCAGACTGACGTAATTTGGCTGTGGTGTGTATGGGGCGTATACTCCATATATCACCACAGTACTGTGGCAACAAGAGGCTAATGAGTTCATGAAACAGTATCTATGATTGGCTCTGGCTACAAAATGTCATTACTGCTTATTGTCACAGTACAAATGCTAACATTTGATTGGCTCTGTGGTGACAGACAAACTGATATTTCATGCCACAGTACTGTGGCAGTAGCCATTGCCATATTTTTATATGAGTTTGATTTTGGCAACATTTTCTACAGCAGAAGTATCTATTCTTCATTTTAATTTGAAAACCTAGTTAGGTTTGTGCTAGTTTTAGTTTGCAGAAGCTAAAGGTAGAATGAATGAATATGAATGATTTTAAGTATAATTCATACGTGTTTAAATTACTGCTATTCTGCAAAGCCGTTTTATTCTTAAACACTATGATGTAACGTGTTAACACAGATTTCAGTAATTAGCATGAAGACTTTTACCTTTGATTCTGTTTCTTCTATTGTGTTTTACTTTGTGCACATTATAGTTTTTATTCAGTTTCCATGTATTCAGAGACTTTTAAGGATTCTTTGGTTATTTTTACAGTTTTAACAGCATTTTCACACCTACGATTCTGAGCTAAAGGTTCCTCCAAGTTGCTTCTATTCATGTACTTATTTATCTACATAATATACATTTAATCTGGTTAATTTTTCTTTCATACGTTATTTAGGGGTAAAACCTGCTGTATGTTTCATTTTTGTCCGTTGTGTTTTGGTGACATCAGTGTCGTACAACTTTCTGTGATTGCCCCAAAAATGTGACGTATTTGTAAATGAACCAAACCTTGGTTCAGTTTCACCTGGCACCTTGTTTTGGTTGGGCTGTTTGGCCCAGAAGAGGTTTTACATGTGGAAAAGTGGTTTGGATCCTGTTTTAAAGTCTGACAGCCTGGACGAAATGAGACGCATCAGGCATTGACTGATGAAGTGAGGTACCTTCATGTGTGCTTCTCCTCTTCTGTTCATTCTCTTCATATTACTTTCTCCAGTATCTCTGGTTCTGGTTCTGGTTCAGGTTCAGTTGGTTCCTGTTGTTTGGTTTCTGGACTTCATTGGCTCCAGAGTTTATGTCAGTGTTGTCCAGAGTCTGTGGTGTTTGTTGTTCTTTTTTTGTGCTTTTACTTTCCCTCTAATCCACTAAGCCCAGTCAGTCGAGGCAGATGGCGGTTCCAGTTCTGTTGGAGCTTTTTTCCTTTACGTATAAAAGTTTACATCCCCACTGTCGCCTCAGGCTTGTTCCTGGAGGATTTGTTGGTTTTCTTTTTTAACCCATAAAGACCCAGTGCCACTTTTTCTGTCAGTTCTCTATCTAACCTTTCTTAAGTGATTTATCACCATTTATTGTATATTCCTCTATTATTTGCACTTTTCTCTGTAAATCGTGTATTTTCCATATTTAGTTCAGATGTTTGTGAATTCAAAGATTGTTTTATCAAACAGAGAAAACCGAAGAAAACAAATATATCATTAACTGTTTATTTATCAGCCTCCATGGGTTTTACTGGTGAATTAATGTTGTAGAAGACGAAAGGTCGGTGCGGCTCAGCTTGAACAACACACCCGCCATCGTTGAAAAACCAGCAACAGAGCAGGTCCGCAGTTTCACCAGCGATCTTTGGATGTTTTGGAAGATGTCTCAGAAGATAAATCCATGGTCAACACTTTTTTGACTCTGGCAGACGAAAAAGTACAACAAGATCTGGACGGCACCACCCAAAATGAGGAAATGACGCCGCGGGAACTTTCTCATCTTGAGTGCGGTGACCCCGCCTACATTGTAGTTGGGACCGAGCTCGTGGAAAAACCTTCCAACCGAGCTGTACCATGCTGTGCTGGGCTGGCACCAACTGTGTAGGGCTAGTGGAAAAACGCCTAAAAAAAAAACAGTTCCTGATTCCCATCCCTAGTTGTTCTCTTTAACTTTGGCTAATAAAAAAGATGGATGTCACAGCAATGCAGTCGTGTTACTGTTGTGTGTGGAGACAATGATGTCCAGAACATAAAAACATTATTTGACGTCTATTTATTTTAGAAGAGGTAGAAGAGGTAAAAGGTAAAGAGTTTGATTTCAAGCACCTCTATATGTAAAGTGCTTTTACACAACTTTTTAAAAATATATAGATTTATTAATTTTTTTCCATTTTCACAAAAAAACGTAAACATAAAACAGCCCCACCCCCCACCAATGAATCAACAGCAACACAGCCCTGACAACAGTAAAGTAATAGGCTACAAATTAGTAATCGTATATCAATTAAAAGAAAGAAAAGTGTACGTAATGCAGGTAACAAGGTCAGTCAGTCTTCAGGTAAATTTTGGCTCTATATAAATAGAATTTGATTTGATTTTGATTTAAAAAGCAAAAATTCGGAAACCAAAAGGAACATTAAGATTACCCCCTATAATGCTATATAAATAAAACTGAATTAACAGGTGAAAAAAGAAGGAATCGTCCCCCCTCATTTCAGTTTGTGGTACGTCTTTTGCACAAACAGACCATAGTACCAACCAAAGCCATGAAAGGAGAAGGAAGAACAAAGTTTTGGTTCGAGGCAGCAACAGGAAGTTGTTTGTCTCAGTGGCATGTGTGCATTTTCTTGGTCTCTACCACACAGCGGGATCGTCTCTCCTCGCTGTGAAGTTCCTCCAAATGGAAGAAATCAGATGAATGAGTGACCCCCGAGGGCCCGTCCCCCAGGTTGAGGTCAAGCGTCGTCTCCTTGGTTTCTCCTCTCGTGTACTTTTCTCCACTACAGAGCTACCCTTGAGTCATGCACACTTCTCCTTCACTGCGCAGTAAGCCTTCCAGTTGTGGATACAAATTATCTCTGCTCACGCTCCTCTGCGCTAACCGACACAGCCTGGCTGGGGATAAAAATCCATTCAGACATATCTCACCCATCTCTATATCCAAAACATGTGATCAGGTTCCTATCCACTTCACAGGCGTTTATTCATTTCTGAGAGCACTCCATCTACTCACAGAGAAAGGGAAAAGAAAAAAAAATAACAGGTCTGATCACTGTCGGATGTTTTTTCAGCAGATTAATCAAACGCCTCTCATTACACAGATGATTGAAATCCAATTATTTGCTGAATGATATACAGTTTTAATTAATTGGAATTTACATTGCATGAGCGAGGAATTAATATTTCTATTTTTAATCTAAAGAAATCTGGCGGGTGGCTCTGATTGAATTAATCACTCACTCTTCCTTCTCGCCGGCTGCGGTGCGTTCGTGGCCCCTGGGTCCTCCCAACCCAGCGAGGGCGCTATCTTCAACCAGATGGCAAGGTCAAGTCTTTGGCAGGACTGTGATCTGCAGCCACCAGAGACACAATTAGAGTGGACAGAAGAGACAGATTACACAGCAGGGTGATATATTACAGCTCTGTCAAAATGAGACACACAAAATGGCCTCGGTGACACCCAAAATGGCCTCTGGCGTATTGCTGTTGTAGTGTCGGACTGCCTGCTGAACTGGTCTGACAGCTAGGCCGGCCGAGACGGTTTTAGGCCATTACCCCTCACAGGAAAATTCCAAGAAAGTCCAAGCTGAGAAAAGAGGGCAGCTTTAAATTATCTGTACAAAGATAGGTCTGTTTGTGTTCGTTACCTACTGTATATGACAGAAAGGTGAACACACGTAGTTTAGTGACAAAACACAAACACAATACGGCTATTTCCTTCTACTAATGAAATATTATTTTGATTTAGATAGTTGTGTCACGTCCAAACACAAACAGAGGAACCCAAATGCAAGAAATGATCAGAGGTCAGGACTGGGAGAGTAAAAATGTTTATTTATACAATAAACAATATTTGAACAGAGCTTCTGTGTCCAGTAGGGGAAATCCGTGCTCGGTGGCCAGGGTCGGTCCAGGGATCAAAAAGCCAGGTGGACAGCAAGCCAAGCAGACGTACCAACGGGGGTTTGGCAAAGTCTTAATCGGAAAACAGGCAGATCAGAACAGCAAAGGTACAAAAAATAGGTTTGGCAAGAGCAGAGTACCGTGTGTGAGTCCGAGTTTAAAATCCAGGTTATCATCCAACGAAGCAGAAGTACAAAAGGAGGTCAGGCAGGGTCAGGAAATCCAACGAGGAAAACGGGTCTTAACAGGTGGTCAAACGGAGTATACAAGGCGGGTTGGTCACACAAGGAGTAGAGACGAACTGGCGACGACTACGACGGAACACAGGGTATACAGTATATACACAGCAGAGAGGGAGGAGACAATCTAACACAGGTGATGCACATTGGGGGAAAGGAGGGGAACAGGAAGTAAAGACGCTGGACATGAAACAGGAGGAGAAACTCATTCATTCATTCATTCATCTTCTATACCCGCTTTATCCTCACTAGGGTCACGGGCGTCACATGGAGCCTATCCCAGCTACTTAAGGG
>JAQQZY010000009.1:24782504-24794759 GCA_030068375.1 Ostorhinchus rueppellii | reverse complement strand
GAGATAGGGCATGGTGGCACAGAGTTGCATGAGGTCATTCACCGCCATCTAGTGGAAGAAAGTACAAACACTACCTTTAAAAAAAATGTTTTAAAAAATACAATGACTATCTTGGCAGAGGTCTGTGCTCTCCGAGTGCTTTTCTAGTTCCTTCTTAATTTGAGTTGGATGAATGTACCAAAGACAAATGACCTCCTGTAAAAGCCTGACACTGCCTGTGAAGGAATTAATAATAATTTCAGTTTTTAGAATTGGATTTATTTATTTAGTGTTTTTAAATTACAATAGGAAGGATAGTGTTATTTATTAAGTATTTTTCTATTGTTGCTGTGATTGTTATTGTTATTTGTTTGTTATTTATTTTTCATATTGGGCAGAGAGAGCCAGGGCACACTGTTTCATTGCCATGGTACTTGTACCTTGAATGCACATGGCAAATAAACTTGAAACTTGGTTGTTGTGAGTCCAGAATCCTTTTGATATTTCCGCAGTGTGCACTATACACTCAGGTCTGTAAGTATTTGGATCAGTGGAGGTTGGTGCAATAATTTTTTGGTGGGGTAAAGTATGCAGCTACAGTATAACCACATATCACCCCAAGGATACACCAAAGTACATGTACCACTATGTTAAAGTATTACATTTAATGAAAATAATAATACACAGTGTGTGTTTTCAGTCATTTATCTTTTATATGCAAATTTCATCTGTTTAACCTTCAAACATGCACATTTTTCCATGACTCTTATTAACCTACAAGACATGGTACTACTTTTATGGCAGATCCCAAATACATTTTTCTTTCTATTTAACCTTTCTCAGGTGATTTATCACCATTTATTATACTATCCTCTGTATTTTGCATTATTTTCGTGAAAATCAGGTATTTTCCTATATTTAATTCACTGCTCGTGTTCTTTAATCATCATGCTGAGATTACATTTGAAGGTTATTATCTCAAAACCAGAAAAAAATTGTAGAAAATGTGACTTTCAGTAAGTCTATCATTAAAGTGTAAAAATAAAAAAGAAGAAAAAAGTGTCTTTTTCACAAAGCAAAATCAAGATTCATGTCCTTCTATTGTCCGAATAACTTTGGTTACTGTTTGTTCTTGTTAGTTGTAATGAACACAGCTACACAAAAGAAGTGCTTTTTCTTTCTTTTTTTTCTTTTGTCCACACCTAGTGAAACCTTCAGGGTCCACATCAGTCTGTGTCTGTCACTCAGAGTTCTGCCGGTAAAATACGAGGGGCTGTGCACCAAGTGACATTTAGAAAAATGATCAATACTTAGAAAATCAGTTGTATTACCATACAGTTTACAGCAGCCAGGATTTATTTTAGCTGGAGGCTAAAGTAAGATTAAGGGAGTGAGAGGGTGTTAGGGCTCAGGGTGTCACAGGGGGAGGGAAACCACCGCGACGACTCGTAAAACACCAGGCCATTATCGTCATGCTTTAATGCAGAGCTTAGCATTCAACACATCAATTTCATTCCGCCACGGCTTTGGATTCATTTGGAATTCAGTTACAGTTTCATATTATAGCGAGATGGGAGAGGTGAGATGGGCCGAACAGAGAGAGAGGAAGAAAGAAAGTGGAAAAGCTGAGGCCTTAAGCGGCCACGGCGGTAATGGCTGTCATTTTTGCCACACCCGGGGCATTTCAGCAGCAAGACCACATTAGAATAAAGAATCTGTGTTGGCTTTGTGTTTTCAACCAGAACCACCTCAAGTTCAGCTCACAGGTCAGGCACTTATGAAAGAATGGGGGGATGTGAGGAAAGCCAGATGAAAGGCATGAAAATGGATGGATCCAGATCACCTGTGGACATGATGACCAAGAACCCCATGGACTGTAATAATGTGCAGTCAGTGTGGAGAACTAGACAGAATACATTTACTATCAAAGAAATAATGTAGGCACTGAATGTAGACATACAATTTACAAATAGCCCAGATGGGCCCCTGTTTGGGGCCCAGGCTACTGTTGGCTACTGCGTTCACTGTAATTTACGAGAAGAATGCAAGGCCCAATCCCAATTCACCCCATGGCCCTCCCCCTTATCTCTACCCCTCCATTTTGCACGTTCACATGATGGGATGGTGTTCTCCAATCCAATCCAACTTTAGTTATAAAGCACTTTAAAACAACCACAGTGAACCAAAGTGCTGTACAGAACACTAGAAACACAATAAAAATGAATAAAAGCATAAAAAAATAAAATCAAATAAATAAAACTTAAAATATAAAACAGAAAAAAATATCAACCTTGCACGAGAGTTAAAAGGCCAAAGAGAACAGGTGGGTTTTAAGAAGAGATTTAAAAACAGACAGAGGAGGTCTGTCTGATCTGCAGAGGCAGGTTGGTCCGCAGGCTGGGACCAAGTCCGCAGGCTGGGACCAGGTCCGCAGGCTGGGACCTGGTCCCATGGGACCAGGTCTGCAGACTGGGACCAGGTCCGCAGGCTGGGACCAACTCCGCAGGCTGGGACCAGGTACGCAGGCTGGGACCAGGTCCGCAGGCTGGGACCAGGTCCGCAGGCAGGGACCAGCAGCAACTAAAGCCCAATCTCCTCAGAGGTTGAACTTTGTTCTCTTCCTTCAAAAGCAGCTGATCAACTGATCTGAGAGACATAAGTGTGAAGGAGCTCAGAGGTAGGGTGGTGCAAGACCATAGAGGGATTTAAAAACAAAAGTATTTTAGACTGGATTCTAAAGTGGACAGGCAGCTAATGGAGCCACTCTAATGTGCTCATGTTTACCAGTGCCAGTTACGACACACAGCAGCATTTTAAACTCTTTGGAGAGAAGCGATGGGAGAGGTACTAATCCCCAAATACAAGCGTCATCCCAATTCTTGAACAGTCAGAGGGGAAGGGCAAAGGGGGAGGGCTGTTTTACCCTCAAAATGCAGATTTTCCATGATCACACTACAAATGGAGGAGTAGGAGAAATCGCTTCAAAATTTTTGTTCAAATCATCAGTAAGATGACATGAAAATTGGTATTTTGACTTGATCATTTTTATTTATTAATGTATTTGCTCTGATATTAGTTCCTTGTACATGAAAGATGTTTGATTTTTTTTCTTCTGCTCAAATCAAAAAAATGAATGAATGAAGATGGAGGTAAACACAGCAAAAAGTGTGCACTTTTTTCATAAATAACATCATTTTATCGACCGTTTAATGGTTTCAATGTATTGTAGATTGCATTTCTGTGATTTGCAGTTGATGGCAGCAAAAAGATAAGCAAAGCCCATGGAATGGATGGTTACAGCTGCTGATGGCATGGGGGACACTTTTAGAAACAAAGTTGTCGCATTTGTTTATAGTTGCATCGATGACTGATGATGATGGAACAGGTCTCGAAGGGTTGTCCCATTTCATAGGAGAATGTTCCAACCCCCTACCCCTTGCAGCTCTGTTTCAAGGGGTAGCGCCAAGTGCAAGGACCAAGGGGTAGGGGTAAAAGGGAGGGCTATGGGGTGAATTAGGATTGGGCCCAAAAGATCTTCAATAGAGCCAATACGTAACTATGTCTATATAGAGAACTATTTACTGGTTCACACTCAAACACTGATGGAAATGCATTTTAACACTAGATACCACCTGCAATACAATGGGAAAAAAATAGGAGGGAGTCTGGTCTGACTTTCGGTAAAAACATGGTGGACTTAGTTGATGCTTTTCCATCTCATTCTGAAGAAATGAAAACACAATCCTTATATTTGTTTGATCACACACTGTTTTTATGAGCGAGGAAAGGTAAGACGTGATGATACAAAGGACAACAATTGACTCGACTCCAGAGTTAAGTCTGTGTGGAAGTGTATTTAAGTCTATTTAAGTGTAGTGCCACTGTCACTAGATGCTGCTTCAGAAACTTCAGGTCCCCATATAATTATTCTGATCTCATTTGTTTTACATGGAACATCAAATCCAGGCTCTTGTCCATTTTTTTATTAACTTATTGCTGTCAGGTCAAATTAACGGCTGGCATGTCTGCTGTTCCAAACTGGCCTGCCAAGTTAGATTTTCAGAGCAAATATTTTTATTTATTTATTTTTGTCATAAAATCCTTTTTTCCCTTCTAACTCCACTAGAGTTGTGTTACACTAACAAGACTCCAGAATAATTTAGTGTTTTAGCTAGTCTGAAAGTTAGCTTTTATTTTTAGCAGATCTTTAATCCCTCCATCAAGACTGTCCACTCACCATCACACTTCTCCACCCCCTGTTGTCCAGATATGGTCACTTCCAGCTCTGGTAGCTACAGCTAAATTGTAAATGTCTGGTGCAATTGATGCCATCACTTTTAATCTGCCCCACAAATGATAAACAATCATGATCAGACATGACTTTTTCCAGTTGTTTGAGGCTAAAAATTATGATTGTTTATTTTGAAAGGACAATGACATAAAATTATAAGTTACATTTGTTACATTCAGGTACAATTAACACACATTAAAGTAACAAACTGTTGAGTACATTAATAAAAGCTAATGGGTTTAGTTAAAATGGACCATTTCACTAGATTAAGCACATATCAGAAAGCCTTTCTCCCAGGAGGCTTTGCACTGTGGTGCTTTTAACTATTGGCACATCAATACTAACGATCTTTGAAATTATATGGGTTCAACTGGCTGTAAATATCCACATGGTCTGTACCTGCCTTTGTATAAATTACATAGTTGTCCCAAACTTAGATGGAAACAGCATCAGGCATCATATTCTCACCATATAGGGCAGGGGTGTCCAAATCTGGTCCTTGAGGGCCGGTATCCTGCATGATTTAGATATTTCCCTCCTCTAGCACACCTGGACACTATTACATTGTTATCAGTCTTCTGCAGAGTATGATGATGAGCTGATCATTAGTTGAACCAGGTGTGCTGGAAGACCGAAATGTCTAAAACATGCAGGACCAGCCCTCGAGGACCAGGTTTGGACACCCGTGATATAGAGGAAGCTACTACTAGGACTATTGCGTCACACTGTTTATAATATCTCTAGCACGTTGACCCGTGGGAAACCAGGGGTTCGAGATCCTCTGATACAGTTAATTCTTTTACTTTCTTGGTAAATTCCACTGGCATTTTCAGTTGAATAACCTCTCAGCTGGCATGTCTGTTTCTGCACGTTAAATATGACACCATAGCAACACGACCCTGTTTATCATTTGCTAGGTAACCCACTTCAATGGCAATACTTTGATTCTGGGCAAGTATGGCTTTCTGTAAGGCTACTGCATTCCAAAATTACTAATATCTCCCAAAATTGGTCCTATCAACTTGCTGTTTTCACTAGTCTTTCTTGACCAAAAATACAGAAGTATGCCAAATTGCAGCAGTCGATGCTTTCCAGATTTTGTGTGATGCCTGAGACACACAGAGTCCACTTCCTTTTTATAATACAATGGTAAACGCTAGTTGTATCATGTCTCTGCTCTTTGCTCTCTCTATTCTCGCTTTCTTTCACTCTCTGTCTCATTAACTCTGCCTTTCCCAGTAATCAGCCTGACTCAGTTCCTGAGTGTGAAACAGGTGTGCCCTATATATTGATCACTCTCCTGTTTGCTCCCTGCCAGATTGTTCGATGGCTTGCATGACTTTCCAGCATTTTCTCCTGCCTGTTGTTTCGGTGTTTGACCAGTTTCCATCCCTGATCTGCCTTGTCTGCTCCCTGATTCTGATCCCTTTCTGCCTGACCTCATCTACTGCCTGTTCCCTGGAAACATCACCTGCTTTCTGCCTGAACTAAGTCTTCGAGTCTGACCCCTATTATTCGACCTGCCCTTCGCCCCCGACAAAGCCTGTTGTCAGCACTGCGCTGGATCTTCTGGTAAAAGACCCCTGGACCATCCCTGACCTTCCGTTCAGCCTCCCCCCGGATCAACAGAAATCCATTTCTGCTCTCCCTGTGCTGGACTCATTGAACTCTGCGCACCAGAGGGTGACGAAGAGGATTTTGTATTTTTCTGTGTTCTCTGTTGGACTGTTGAACTGTGAGTTGTACAAACAGTTTTCAGTAAAGCTGATTTCATTTAACTCTTGTCTATGGCTCTGCTTTTAGGTTCATCCTTGGTTCATTACAAATTGTGGCTGCCTGCAAAGTTTTCTGGCCTTTACTAACTATATAATTACATTTACTGGATGTTCTTAGATTAAATGACAAGGGTTTGTATTACTGGATATATCAAATGCATGCAGCTGTTGCTTTAAAGCCAATATGAAATAAAAGTGGGGTTGATGGTAAATCATGCAGATCTATTGCAGGACAGAGCTGCAGAACGAAAACATGGAAGCTCATATATCAATAGATCCACTTTAATTAATATGCTTTTGGTGAAAAAATTAGCATCCTTATTAGCTTGAGTTACCTGCCTATTAAGCTTCATCGTGCCTGTGTGGACCATGTACGGTAATATTGACAAGCACGCTGTGTTCATTTTTAATGTGCATACATTTCAGTCAATTGAGAGCAGTTGATCTTGTGTTATTCTCTGAAGTGAAAAAAAAACCCTGCATAATGCAGTTTTTTTTTTCCTCTGTTTTTTATTGAAGGGATCTTGTTGAAAAGGTCAGCACGCATTTGATAATCAAGCAACCTGTTTTGGGCTTTAGCCGGCATATTCACTCAAAGATGGCTGGCTGTCAAAGCCAAGTGTAATGACTGCTGCCATGACAGCTGTGTGAGGATGATTAATGTCTCAGTGAATAACTGCATTTGATAGACATTATAGCTGTCAAGTCACTGGTGATATTGCACCTTCTTGTGCATAAATAACTTTATGTGCATATAGAAAGGTCTGACATGCGCTGAATTAACTAATGAACTATTTTGATCATCCTGAAGAAGAACATGAAATAACTGTATCCTCAAAACTCCTAAAAGTCAGTATCTTAATGGATCATATTTTACTAAACCCACTTTTATTAGTCTTCGGTTCATTTATTTCTGTATTTAGACCCTAATAGTTAAAAAGTTAGAATTTGAACCCTCCAGGTGTTGCAAAACTATGTTTATATTCATTCTGGCAAAAATTGAGTGGATTTCTACAATCTGTTTTAATTCCTTTTTAATTTGTTGTGTCTATAACCAATTCTGTCACGACATTTGCACATATAAAGTCAGGACTTCGGACAAACATTCTCAGGGTGTGCCATAACTGTTTGTCAGCAGCAGCAGTTGTAGTCCAAACGGTAGTGATGCGAACTCTGCACTGCAGTACGCCTATTCATGTCTATGGGATGCGTTCAATGCTTCCCCAAGGCACTCCAACTACCCAACATACCCAACTTTACGCAAATGAATCCATCCAAAGCGACGTATTGAATCAAGTATCCAATAGTAGAACACCAGCTGCCTTCTGCTGCTTGTCACAACCATCTACAAACTGAAACTCCTACAGCAAACGTCCTAGAGGAAGGCAGCAGTGTGGTTGGTACTGGGGTGCAGAATTTGCAATGCCTGCTAGTGCATCACCAGCGATACTGAAAATATGTCCAAACTTTGAGCTGATGTCTATACGTCTATAACTAGTTACATCACAACATTTACACATATAAGGTCAAGACTTCCGATGAGCATTTCTCCAAGTAAGATGTAATTGTTGATCAGCAGCAGCAGTTGTAGCAAAAACTGAAAATATGTCCAAACTTTGAGCTGATTACCTAAAATGTTCAGTTGTTGGTTGTATTAACAAACGCAAGTAGCTGGACAGAACAGAACAGCACAGCCAGCAACCTGGAGGAGATGGGGTATGAAGTGGCTCATTTGCATTTAAAGGGCCAGCGCTCTAAACGACCTTTCTGGTGTCATTACTCAGAAATAGAGTTAAATATGGACCTGTGGAGTTGAATTAATGAAGAATTCAGACCCAAGCAGAGTATTTACAGTTTATGTAGAGCACAGGGAAATGTCTGAAAATGCATTATTCTATTAAAAAAAATAAAATAAAACAGCACTCCTTTAAAGCAGATTAAAAACTCAACCTAGAGCGTACTCCTTGTAGGTTAATGTAAGGTACAGAGCGAGTCAAGGCCAAACCTCATGGCACATCACAGCCTTTCATTCATTAGTAAAGAGCAACGGACCAGTGCCGTCAACAGCAGTGAATAATTCATCCACCTGTGAAGCACTCAGAACTTTTTAAAAGGCCAGCATCAGCAGTCCCACCGGACTTCAAATGCAGAAACAAGCCTCTGACTTCAATTAAAACTGATCGATACAATGAAGTGGAGAAGATCAGTAGGAGACGCCTGATTCCTCTGATGCAGTCATCTATGCTGCATTAGAAGTAGCTGCAGAAAAAGTGTGGATGTCATGTTGGGAAAATAGCTGAAAAGATATACAGAAATTTGATTAAATACCGTATATGCTCTGATTGCAAAATATTTCCAATTTTATAAATTTATCGTCCGCCTCTTATCTTCGCTTTTGTATTCCTCATGGGTTTTTTTTTTTGTTTTGTTTTTTTTGCTGGAACAGGAAATATATTTTGAAGCAATGGATTCAGATTCAATTCACTTGATCAAGAATAAGTTCCTTATTTTATGGATTCTGTAAAGACTGACTTTAAAGGATCATACTGGCATCATTTCTGCATGTTTCTCAAAAACAAAAGTGATAGTGTTGCCTTGAGGTTCTGCAAGTCACTTCGTTATGGCAAGTCCAAACATTTAACTCATCTAAGTTAAAATATTAAAAAATTGTATACTGTAATAAGATGTTAAAGGAAGGACACCCAGTTACACTAGCGCTCATACCTTAGGGTGACCATATTCTGTTCCCCCTTACCCCCGTGGGTCAGGGGGCTTTCTGTGCTTCTAACTCAGTTAAACAAATATTCTGAATTCCCCAGAAAAGGACACTTTACCTGGATATACTGAAAAATAGCCCAAAACACTCACTTTATTAATTTAAAGCAATTCTCCTAAACAATATAATCAGTCACATACAAATATGGCATGCTCTCGTCTTTAATAGTTATTGACTCGAGTTCTGTAGGAACACAGGTATTCAGAGGTTTAACAAAATAAGAAATAATCATCTCTCTTAAGTCTGACACTTACACCTTAGTTAGGAAAAGTGAGGTAGAGTACCATTCTTCAAAATAACCTCCCAATTATCAATTATGTAAAAATAGAAATAATGCCTCAAAATATTAAACAAAAAGAAAAAAGAGAGGTAGCCTATTCTTCAAAGTTCAGTTAACTCATTCTTCAAAATAATGTGTCTAATGGCAAATGAAAAAAGATATATAAATAACGCCTCAAGTCAAAAGTCATGAACAGTCAGAAATGACATTTACGTTTCAGCATTTTCTTTCTGTCCGAGTGTTCTCTGGCAGTGTGCCTACCTGCCTGTCCGCCTTCGAGTGACTGAGTGTGGAGCGCCTCCGTACTGATTAGTGAATGAAGGAATACACGTTCCGGGGTTCGGCTCAAACTCCGCCTCTCAGAGCGTGTTTCCAAAGGAACCATTCAACGTGAATGATAAATACACTGGTCTGTGACGCGCTCAAGCTAGGCAAGATCAAAAACCCAGACATTTGAAGGACTTTATAAACGCCTACCGGACAGCCTCTCAAAAGAGGACATGTCCGGGCAAAAGAGGACGTATGGTCACCCTGTCATACCTTTTCATAGGAGGTGAAATGTACAGTAAATCTGAACCTGCTAACATAGGAAACGCTGTTAAACTTTGTCAAAAACATGCACCTTTCAAATGCTAATACCAAGTACTGATGAAGATAACCTTTTAATGTGGAGCTGCGTCCTTAAGAACAGTTTTCACCCTTTCACAAAATCAGATGCAAGGTGTGATGAATGAGCGAATGCACTGTTACATAAACTAGTGACAGCACGAAGGAGGTGATGGATAGGGACGTCAGGATCCAGACTGTGTTTGCAAGATGCTGGATGTGTGATTGAGAACGTACTACAGCCTCTGTGTGTGTTTGTGGTCATAAAGAAAGACTTTTTTATTGGATATTGAACCATAATGGAGCGCTGTAGCATATATAGAGTATTAGGTTGTAGATACACAGATGGTTTCAGGAAATGGTTCTCCTCTTTTAATCCAATGCGGTCGAAACCAACTAAACTTCAGTCCTTCTGTATTTCAATTTCATGAATCTTTACGCTTCTACATTACATTTCAGAGGTTAATATTGTACTTTTACCTCTCTAAATTAATTGGAATTATGGATGTAAACAGTTAATCGACTGTCAATTAATTGTCGATAAGAATTTGCTCTATTAAATTACAATAATTGTCAGTTAATTGCCCTTTTCCATGATGGTATTTGTGGTGTTGACAGTAGGGGGCACCGCTACCTAAACTAGATAATTAGGCCTCTCCCCGCTCCTGGAGATCCCTCCCCAGCATGAACCTCTTCTGCTGAAATCTGGCTCTATCATGTCAGGTAGTGATGCAACGTCAGAAATAAACTGCCCCTTCAGATCCTTTATTATTTAGAATTTATTTAGTTCTACTACATAAATGTTATTCCCTGTACTGTATCCCTAATGGTACAATAAATCAGTCATGCTTTTTTCATTAAGTATATAAACAATATTTAGCTTTTATTCATATAGACCCTGTTGAAAGAGAAATTCAGGTTCACAGGAAAATCACTGCTTATCAATTAATCGTTAATCGATCGACAAGGTCACCAATGATTGATTAATGAATTAATCAATAACTTGCGTCCCTAATCTGAATATAATTTTTGATTCTGTTCTTGTCCAGTAAAACCTTTGTACCTCCGCATTTGCTGATGTTGTACATCGCTGATGAACTGATGGATGATGTGTTTTTGGATTCACCGGAAAAAGCGTCATCACTGATTTTTGAGCTCTTGAGAAGTTTATTTTTTAAAACATTCCTGACTCTCACAGAACAGCACTACTACAGATATACAATTCCCTCAAACTGCAGATGGAATCTTTGGCCCCAAACATCTGACAGGACATGAACTCAGGCAGAGTTTCACTTATGCCGCGTTTCCACTACATGGAACTGCTCGACTTGGCTTGACTCAGTATTCCGATGCGGCGTTTTTATTTCCATGTCGTCTGCTCAGAGAGTTGCTGAAAACTTGCTCATTAACTCCGCCAAGGAGGTTATGCTTTCATCGGCATTGGTTTGTCTGTCTGTTTGTTTGTTAGCAAGATAACTCAAAAAGTTATGGGTGGATTTTCATGAAATTTTCAGAGCTGGTCAGAAATGGGGTATAATGGAGATGATTAGATTTTGATGGTGATCCGGATCACCGTCTGGATTCAGGAATTTTTTAAAGGTTTCTTTATCGTTGGGAGATAGGGCATGAGGTCACCTAGTGGATGAAAGTACAAACACTGCCTTGGCGGAGGTCTGCGCTCTCCGAGCGCTTCTCTAGTTGCTTGTCATCTCGCCTGAATTTTTATGTCGGCCACCAAAGACTTGAATCTCTTTGACCGACCATGGTGTAGTTTTGGGCTGTTATCATGTGGATTCATGTACCGATATATTTACCGTCAATTTCTGCATCTGTTTTTTGTGAAACGGCAGGTCCTTGAGAAAACTGTCTGACCAAACAGTGGTCTGCAGTGTTTATTCGTCATGGTTTAGTATCGCTTGGAACCTCAGTGGAGGTGATACCAAAAAACTAGTACCCGATACCAGGTCCTTTTTCGTAATGGAAACGCAAAAAGCCCCAGTCAAGCCAGAATCACATAGTGGAAACGCAGCATGAGGTTACATTCAGACTGCAGGTAAATGTGGCCTAAATCCAATTTTTTGCCCATATGTGACCTGTATCTGATCTGTTTAGACAGTCTGAACAGCACTAATTTGATTTTTTTCAAATCTGACCCAGGCCACTTTCATAAGCAGTCCTAAATCCGATATTTATCTGATATTTTGCAATGCAACTTCAGTTTGAACGGTCAGGTCAGATTTGTCCGACCTTTACGTCATTGAAATGCAACAAGCCTCAAAATTATTGAGTCCTAGGAGGAGGAGCAGCAGGAAAAACCTACTTACTTCTGTAAACACAGTGTGTGCCTGTCGTATAGTACATCAGGACCTCTTTTGCACATGTGGGTAACTTCAGGGTCACATTCAGTTCATACTAAAAACTGATAGAAGTCCTATTTAATGTGTAATATGAACAAACACAAAAAAACATCGTCCATCCATCCATCCATCCATCCATCCATCCATCTTCTTCCGCTTATCTGGGGCCGGGTCGCGGGGGCAACAGTCTA